>NQII01012234.1:0-10232 GCA_002778355.1 Clitarchus hookeri
AACATCTTTTATACAGACCATGTGCAAATTCCCCATCATCCAATACCCTAATATTGTTATATCAATAGCCAAAATTTGAAGTTTTAAAGCGATTTTTTATGATATTCCCATCAACTTACAGACATACTGATAAAAATTTAAAATTGTATGGCTTGTATACTGTAAATAATATTTAGTTTTGCAGTGTCATTAGATTTAAAGCAGTTGATTGATATTTCAGAAATCTACTACATTTTTTCCTACATTTAATACAGTGTATAAATAGTATTTACAGTTTTGCAAAAATAATAAAATAAATAAAGTTAAGAAAACATGATTGTTCGCTGTTAAGTTGTGGAGTGTGACAATTTTATAACCTGAAGTAATAACGGAAATAGCAAGATGTGCCACTCTTTAACACCCATTTTCAGATTCTAAATTACTTAGTTTCCACTCAATCTGTAAGTGTACTTAGGTTAAAAAGTTACACTACATAANTTACACTACATGAATATCCATATATTGGTCCTCTTCAAGAATTGATTAAAAACTTTTAAATTATCTTAATATTGTTACCAATTATTTACAATAACAGCGTGCATTATTAAAATTGGTTGGCAGAGAGGTACTAACAAAATGCACGTGTATAAAAATTGTCTTCATTATTTCCGCATTGTGAAATTTTTTTCAATATTTTTCAGTTGTGTTAACTGTCATGCTGATCTTGATGAATGTTCAGTGAAGTTTTATGAAAGGTAGAATTTGAGCACTCTACAATACTTAGGCATTCTCTTCATGCTCTGTTATGAAATATGCAGGAAAATGTTGCAAAATACAGGATATAATAAAAAGGGTATATTTGCTGTAGAAATATTATACGGGACCAAAGAAAGTACTTTAGTTGGAAGTCATAACACAGTCCAAAGTCGTGGATTGTTAAAATGGAATTCCAGTGAACTTAAGAGCTACTCATATTGAAGAGTTTCATGTTATGTATCTTTAAAAAAAACTTCTTAAGCCTAGACGGGATTTAAACCTAAAAAATTCTTTGACAAGCACTTTCCATACCTACTGAGTTGCTTCTTTACTACTGTGCTTTCAANGGATTTAAACCTAAAAAATTCTTTGACAAGCACTTTCCATACCTACTGAGTTGCTTCTTTACTACTGTGCTTTCAAAGCAAGGAAAAACTAATTATTTATAGATTTTCTAACCAAGTATGCATTTTTTAAAATTCGAGTTGGGTAAAGGAATGCACATAAAAATTAAGAGTGAGCNTAGATTTTCTAACCAAGTATGCATTTTTTAAAATTCGAGTTGGGTAAAGGAATGCACATAAAAATTAAGAGTGAGCAATTTTTTTTAAATAATTGGTACTGATGTCCGAGTTGTTACATACTAACATTTTTTGTGTCGAGTAAGCTGTACAGTAACGTCCGTTTCAACAGCCAGGGCTTCTCTTTTTAATATGTGACCTCTATCTTGAGCAGCACACCAATCTCCATCGATTAAAGTTCATAAGCAATAATTGTTCTAATCACGTGCAAGGACTTATTTACAAGAATAAGGCCTCCTTGTCACTAGTCAAGTGTACATATCACCAATCTTCATTTACAGTTTACATGTACCAACTTGTGATTCATTAACGTATGTGTGAGTATAATGGAAACTGTGTGGATAGTACCAGTATGAATGATAATAGTTTTACAAGTTACATCACGTATTGTTAATTAATCAGAACAAAGTTTTAATTATTCATTTTATGATAATCAGGTATTGAGAATCGAAGTATTTTTCGAGGAATCGATAATCGGGTATCGTCCCATCCGTAGCCATTTCGACGTATATTTTGAAGCTGTGAAGTAATTCGTTAAATTTGATTTTTAAAAAATAATGAGTGGTAGTCGCCAATTACTAGTCATCATTAAAAACGTAATTTTTGGGCAGTTATTTAGTACTGATGGGCAAAACGATTCAGATAGACAAATCAATTCGTTTGAATGAGATCAGTGAAATGATTCGTTGAAAAAATGGGTTCATGTAGTTTTTTTCGTTGTTATGTACTGCTATTCTTTAATGAGTCTTGACTCTCTCCATTTCAGGTGTTATTTATCTCTGCCTCATACTTTCTTTTCTTTTGGCACCTGCGTTGTCTTTATCTGTTATTATTTCGGTTATGACGATGGCTAAAGGACTTTTTATTTTATTTTCTCCTTAAGAATTTGTGAAGTATGAAATTCTATACTACTACTCGGCATTGGCAAGTACCGAGTTACAACGCGATATGCTTGCAGGCGGTATCTTCAAAGAGAGAGAGTGGTACCGCGATGCTTGTTGGGAAGGTCTTCTCCCCCTCCTCCCGCCTTTTGTACGAGCTTGAATGTCTCTTGACTCCCGATTACTTTTACGAACCAATCCGATTTTCTGATGCTTATCCGTGTTCTGCTTCTGAAACAGTGACTCAAAAGAATCCATTACTTTTGTAGCGAACGAATCGAAAGATTTCGTTCACTCAATGATAAGTTCATTTCGAACGAATCCTTCACGTACCAACACCTATTATTGGGCATCAGCTGATTAGCATTCTGTTGAGTCACATGAAAACAGTAGGGATATCGGTGGTATGGGGGGGGGGGTGGAAGATATTGGAATAGTTCCTATTTCAATTATTAAAAAAAATGGCACTTTCCTAATCACGTAAAGAAACCAGCATCTTTGTAACTGTACACAATATTCTCAGATATTAGTAAATAGGACAGATGGAGAAAGTATTTAAAACAAGGTGTATGAAGCCTAGAGGGAGGGAAGGAAAAGAAGGTCCTGCCATTCTCTTGCAAAAAAAAATATTTGTTTTGCCATGAACAAATCTTCAACAGCAATTTTTTAAATTTTATTCTTTATTGAATGTTGCTTCAGAGTTCATTTTGGGACGAAATTGATGATTATTTTTTAACTCCTTTTAAGTAGGAGAAAGAAAATTTTACCTTTCTGTACCTGCTGAATGTTAATTATGAGAAAATATTTTTTTCAGACAAGATTGATTTTGACAGACCACATTTCTTGTAGCCAAATCATGTCAAGAAAGGGTTTTCAATTTTTAATTTTTATTTGTTAGTTTGTTATTAAACAGCAATGGCTAGTTTATTATGTTACTGAGTAAGTAATAATAATAGTTATGTAACCATATGCGAATAAATATTTCAATGCTGCTTAATTCTCTTATACAATGATAAAATTATGTAATGTGCTTAAAGGTCAGGTAACATACTATTAATTTAGAATTTACGTATTTAAAACACGTGGACTACTTTTGGTTCAACCTTAATAAACTGCTGGTGTTGGTTCTAGTATCGGGAGTGGCTGGTGATATAGAGTTTTGGGAATTGGATTTAGACAATACTGTATTAGAGAGAAGGTGCCAGTTGGCCAAAGTTAACTTCCATAACGTGCTTTCAGATATGCCACATTGTTACCTAGTTCATCATACTCGTGCATGGCTGATGCTGTCATGATAGTTTGCAGCTTAGATTATCAGCTTTTCATGTTTTTGCAGCTTTATTGGTGACCAATTTTGTTCTTTGTGTTGGTGCATTTATATCTGTATGCTTTTTCCAGGTGCATCATGAAGTTCAACCCACTAACTGGTTCAAATGCTGGCAAAAATAATCTATTGAATTGCAGAAAACATGTGGTTTACACAATAGAGATTTAACAGATTTCTTCGAAATGTTTGAAGACAGTCGAGATGATACTTGATGTACTGGTAACCTTAAGAATGATGTGCAATGGTTTTTAATTTATTTAGTACACACTAAATGACACTCGATGTAGTGACAACGTGAAGATAGTGTGCAATATTACGTTTCTTTGGTTTTAACTGAATGTATATACAGTAGATGCAATATCTATAGATTGTTTTAAATGTTCAAAACTTAATTCATATTTTTTGTAAGGTTTACCTAACCTTAAAATTTCTCATTAAATTGTGACTTAGTAGTTCATCATTGATTAAATTCTGTTAAGTATGCTGTTGTATAGTGTTCACTTAGGACATTNTCTGTTAAGTATGCTGTTGTATAGTGTTCACTTAGGACATTTTTTTTTACAGGAACTGGTGCAAAACTGAAATTCGTTTCTTTTTAATACTCATTCATATTTGTAATAATCATATACAAAAAAACTCTGTTTCAAGGCCTATAAATAGCATAAACATGTATTGCAAAAATTTAAGTCTGTTCTGTTGAGACTTATCTTTAATTTCACCAACATTCCATCAGTGATAGGTAAGGCCTAAAAAAATTTGCGAACTGTAAAATAATGCGAAATATGGAGAAATTATATTTATTCATGAAATTTTGCATTATCTTCCGTAATCACAAAACGTCGCTGAAATCGTTCATGTAAATGTGATCAAAATCACAATACTCAGAGTTTTACATCATGAAAACTATTACAAACAGTTCACTATACGAGTTTACATGCGTTATACAACATTATCTCATTTACTTCACATATGCGCTAATAACATGTAAAACTATCTGCATTTATCACGTTGACTTAACAAACACAAACATTATAGTTTTCACTCCTGAATGAGAATGATTCATTATTGATCAGTGGCATGGGTTAGTTTTTTCGCTCTGCTTACAATTCAATGTATTGACCTGGCACTAAACGCTCGTTCACGGGTAGAATCATGGCTAACGTATCTATTATTTTTAAATATACGATTCTAACCAAAAATGTGTTGATATTGTGGAAATAAATATGCAGATATAATAAAAATAAATACTTTTTACGCCAATGTATTACTTACACACTTAACTTTCGTACAGTATTTGTAAACACTGCCAACTTTACTCGACATCTTTATGTCGCAAAGTCAGTTGTCAATGCCAAAAAAAATATATATTTGAAGATGCCCGTAGTTTGAAAATGAAGGATTCTATGTCTTTGATAAACTGAAGACAGTGTAAACACCGTGATGTAAACATTGAGTGGTCACAAGAAGACATGCATAAACACAGCCGTGCCGTGTGCACAGAGCTACAGTGATAGCCTGGTACCGAAGCAAGTACATGCGCGTATTCTGCCGTAAAATAAGTGAAAAATCTTAAAGTTCATTTATTTGTGAAACACATGCCACAAACAAGTTTATAAACAATGTCTTATCTAGTGTGAAGTGTGCCGAGAGAAAAAGGTAGTTATTTTGCTCTGTCAAACTAAGTTCCTACATGTTCATTCAACTTGCGTATAATTTATATCTTTCTTTCACTGAAATTACTCGGTGCATTTTTTTTAACCATTATGCAAAATAAACTTACATTAATATCACAACAAATAATTCTTCCAACACATTTGTGAACGTTGTAGAGTAGTGTTACTATATTCATGCCGACAGTTACACATCATGAACATACTGTAATGGTACACAATCGAAATAGTACTAGTATTTGGGATGGCAGTGTTAATAAACTGTGGCTGCCATCTTGTATTTATTGTACACCAGGCACTGTAACTACTTTAAGTTATCACGAAGTTGTACGAACTCATCTTGCACGGTGACATCTATAATTGTTCATGCTTAACTCTTGACATGAAAAACTGGCACAATACAATTTCTGTGTGATCATATGAGGTTACCCGTAATGGAAACCAAACGGGACTTGAAAATAACAAATCTCGGGAAAACGCAAATACCAATAAAGTATACATGTATAAGTTTTCACTATTGACTAATAGTCAATTCACGTAAAACAGCTATAATATAATCATCTCATTAATGCCCATGTGCCCATGGTTGTGAGATTGCACTGTATTTTATTATAAGTAGGGCTGAGAAAAATGACGACGCGGTGAACGGTTAATGTATTGTACACACCGACTGGCAGTTGAAGAACATTACTCCTTTTAAAGGAACACGCAGTTTCACCTACAAAAACGACCGTTAAAAGACGAGATAATTCGTTACGTAGTAATGCCATCCAACAGTCCATTTAAATAAATAACTTCGCTGTGATGCAGGTACGGAACGATATGTATGGATGACGGCACGTAAAGTGTCGTTTTAATAAATACAATAATAAAGTTTGTCTAGAACATAGCGTTAGGCCTAAATAACCAATCTTAAGTAATAAAAAGTGTTTAATCTTTTATTGTAGGAACGGACGCATTTCCGTTACTACTGGTAAAGCGCTTCCTTCGCACACAAAATCCGTGCAGCCTCTATATGCATTTATTCATAAAAATGATAGACGCCCCCCATTAAATAAGCTCGATTATTACGTGTAGGAATAAAATTGTTTTCTATATTATTATGAGAAGTTAAAAAAAAAAATTGTCTGCCGATCCGCGAACCCAAAACATAGTGTTACGTCGCGTGGCGTTACGCGACTTAACCACTCGGCCATTTCTACACTCGCAAATCTGACTCAAGGTATGGAAATATATATTCATACTTCCAAACATGTGTTGATACAATAATATGAATAAAATAATGTTCCATATGTATTTAAACCTTTATTTTGTTATGTATTACGTTTAAGAAGGACGGAAGCATAAAGTTTATGCCCGTTTGCAATAAATACGGCCGCCATGCTTCCCACTCGCCAAGTTGAAATTACGCTTTTCGATCGGCAACGCAGCTTTCGAGAGCACATTAGCTGTCGAGTGTTCTCGAACGTTTTCAGACGAGAATCGAGAAGTGATCTCTTACTTAGAATACCAAACACCGGAAATATTACGAAAATCGTTATTTCACGATTGGAAGATGCGTCTCGAAAAATTTAGATTAGAGTCCCAGTACCTGAAATGTCACTAGTTCGTAAAAAAAAAATGGAGTTATTTACATACAATTTTTTACTAAGATTTACTTAGCAACAATTTTTTATAGGCACATACTTAAAAATTGTAAGCAACCAACTTGGCATTTTGCTAGGATGTGAGAGATTTGGATCAAAGGTCAAGGAATATGCATGTTTGTTGCATGAATGTTTGGGCACCACTTAGAAGGTCATCTTGTCTACACTCTACATTGATTTGAGTTGGGTAGTCTATAATATTTTTGGCAGTTTAATTTTATTTCACTTCCCAGTTTTTGTGTTACTTAATTTCATTTCACTTCCCAATTCTCGTGTGAAGTGATTTTATTTCACTTCCCGATTCTCGTGTGATGTAATTTTATTTCACTTATTGATTCTCGAGTAAAGTNAGTGATTTTATTTCACTTCCCGATTCTCGTGTGATGTAATTTTATTTCACTTATTGATTCTCGAGTAAAGTAAATTAATTTTGCTTCCGAATTTTTGGGCGATGTAAAATTATTTCACATCCCCTCTCTTGTGTAGCATAATCTTCCTTCACGTTGTAGTTATTGTTTAATGTAATTTTTTTTTATTTTCNTATTTCACTTATTGATTCTCGAGTAAAGTAAATAAATTTTGCTTCCGAATTTTTGGGCGATGTAAAATTATTTCACATCCCCTCTCTTGTGTAGCATAATCTTCCTTCACGTTGTAGTTATTGTTTAATGTAATTTTTTTTTATTTTCTTATTCTCTTAGAACATATAGCTTCTACATTTGTACTTTTATTATATAACTTATATAAGCATTACCTTTTTTCACAGGTCGGTAAAATTGTCAGATATCACTTCCCACGAACCACATTAGTTCCGTGTAACAAAATGGCTTCCTAAATGATTGCTAAAGTACTTCTGTGTCCACTATTTTTCACAAGTATGCTGTGTCTGTTGATGAATTTTGGAGTAATGGTATAAAAATACACGTATTCTAGGCCTATCACAATTAAAACCACTAAGTCCTTTTTTTTAAGTCTTGTAAACAAAATGTGCAGTTCTTGTTTCACCAGTAATGTACCGGAAATTGTACAAACCTACACAGGAATTTTTTGAAACCATTGTGCTTGAATGTTTTTCATTTGCATAGTGTTTACTGTGTTCATAAAACCAATGTTAAGAAAATTGTTAAAATCTTTTCAGTATAAATGTAAGAAATTGGTACAAAGATAAGGCATTTCTTGTGTAATAATAATTATTTTTCATCAATATCTATTGTATTTATTTGTGCAACATCCCATAAAACTGACAGTTTCGGGTCATTATGGAGAAAATACAAACATGTATAGGAAAGTAATCCATCAGTTGAATATGGTTGTACAAGAGTGAGTTAATCTACTTTATTGGCAGGCACGAATGCATTTTTTTAACACAAGTTGTGAAATGTTGCTGCACTACTACATATCTTTTGACACATACTATTGTGATGAACTGCATACTGGCAGATTCTATATGTTATGGGTGGTACTGAAAGCCCACTGGCAAAAACTGTAGTTACCAAAGTTAATTTGTTGAGTAAAATCGATGCTGTAAGTACACCTAGATTGGTTTGACATGAGAGTTGTTTGTATTGTCTGTAGTCTGCTTTGTTGTCCAAGTATAACATTTAGAAAGGACGTAACTCTATTGTCAATTAATTTACATTATACATTGATGTACATAATGGTAGTTTTATATGTCTGCCTTTCTATGAACATATAATAGGCTGCTAGTTAATTTTGAGACACTTTATAGGTGCTAATTATTCACAAGTACATGGTAAATGAATCAAAACAACTTACTGCATGTAATAATATTTACAGGTAGTAGAACAATTAAATCAATTAATTAGTGACAGTAACCCTTATTATAAGTGAAAGTGATCTAACTGTCAACACAATTGTTTCAAATACAAAAGTTTCAAAACCTGTTATAAAATCAGTTCGACAAACACTGTAGCACTTTATAAGTAATTTGGAGCAATTGCATGTACAGGTTAGTATTCCGAGCATATTTTTTCAAGTTTGAAGAGCGTCACTGACACGTCTAGTGTAGTGTGGTATACCGTTTTTAATAAGTTGTTTTTCTGATATATGCGTAGGTGCTGTGAAGATTCTAGGTTATTCAAAAAAATTCTTGTGATGATCAGCATGTTAAAGTTTAATGTTTAAATATTTGCAAAGTAAACGAAAATGTTTCTCAGGTGTTTTAATTGGCCTCAAAATTTTAAAGAGCTACCGTAAACTAATAAATAAAATTGTATGTTCAAGTGACAGACTCTTGCTTTGAGGTAGCGGAAATTTTTTATAAAATAGGTTGAATGATTGGTTGAATTACAGATGTCACAAATGGTTGCATTGAATTAGGTGTTAAAAAGTTGCAATATTACTTAAAATGACTTTCCTTAAAAGTATGCAACTGAAACATCCGTAAAATAACGTGAGTGTTTGTTCACATGACGGAAATTCACGTTTAAATACATTACGGAAACATCCGTAAAGTAACTGACATGCCTTGTTCAAGTAACGGAAATGTATGTTTAAGTAGATGGTGGTAACATCCGCAAAGTAACATACATGTATTTTAAAATAATGGCAATTTACATCTTAATATATAATAGAAACATTCGCAAAGTGACTGATATGTATTATCAATTAACCTAAATTTACCATTAGCCACATAACGGAAATGCTTGTAAAAATGTAAATATTTTTATCATATTATGGAAATGTACATTACACTGGTTCCGTTCATTAACTGCATCCGAAAATTAACGGAGAGTTCTGAAGAATTTTTTAACAGTGCATAAGCACTTTTTCAGTTTCTTTTAAAGTTAGTGTATTTTAAGTGTTGCTAAAAGTTACTGACTCCCGATGCTACATTTTATTGTTTGAAATAATATTCCTTATTGGCATGAATAATCCAACTGCCACAGAAACTTTAATTTGGCGAATATATCTTCGTGTAGACTTGGTATTGCTCGTCCCCCAAACCCGAAGCTATAAGAAACACGGAGACTTTCCGTATTTTGTATTTACGGGGCTCAATAACATTTTTCGTCGTTACGGATTGCGTTCCCGTATATCTAATGTGCATTTCCGTACACATTTCCGTAATTATACGTAAGTTTATAACAGTGTTGTTTCTTGGTTACGAGAAGCACGCTCGACACAAGTGCAGCGCTCTTCAAAATACCGAACACTTGCAACACTTGGGCTTGTACATTAATCGGGACTGAGACTATGAAACGTGTACCAGTTACGAAAGATGATGGTGGGAGCTAGTTCGCTGCCCTAATGTTTCGATGAGATAATTGTTCCGAGGCACGCCCACAGTCGTGACTCAGAACTCGCGAGCGCCAGATGAGTGTGCACGATCGTGACAGTTTAGACCATTCGTGCTTTCTTCGCACTTTTTT
>NQII01012234.1:11963-24202 GCA_002778355.1 Clitarchus hookeri
GGGGGGGGGACCAACACCATCGCGGTCCCACCTCATGATAAAGACACGTGGCCAAGAAGATGGGCCACCCGATTCTCACGAAAAGAATTTCACGGTAATTAGATTACAGTATCCTATTTGCACACCTATAATTTTCCTTCCGTTATTGGCCGCGTTATTTCTTCGAAGGCAGTGTGGTATTTTTGACTGGGCCAATAAGAATTAAGTTATTCCGGTCCTGAACGTCTGTGATTCGCGGGCAAGCACATACGACAGGAGCAGTTGAAACCAACCAATGGCGCAAGTGGATCGGAGTCAAAGTATTTTGAAATACAATTTGACAAGATATATTTCCGCGAAAATCGGGTGTCGCTACAAATAAGCGAAGGAAAACTGATGAATGATCCGTTGATAGGGTTTTGAAAACTAGCTTGCGTGGAAATCTTTTCGCGAAAATCAGGTGTCGCTGACATTAGGCAATAGAACTCTTCTGATATGCTCGCGGAGTAATGAAATTTACAGTGCGCGGAACGCTTTCTGCGAAAATCAGGTGGCTCTAGATACAAGCGGCTCATTTAAACGTGTTCTGAATGCGAGTAAATGTGTGCGAACTTTCAAAGTGCAACATAATAACCGTAGAGGAAGTGGATGTCGCAGACGTGTTTGTTCTGATCTACTCCTCAGGAAGAACTCAGCGTATTTGTATGCCATGAATCAAGCTGAGTCAGCAGCCGGAGGAGCAGAAACGTATAATGGGACAATCAAAGTGAGAAATATCTTTATACGAGGACGGAAGACTGTAACGAGATGCAATTTGCTGAACCCTGCGTGTTGCGTCCACGCCTGACAAACTATCCAGTGCTCCCGCGGAAGAAAACTCCCTCTGTTTATTCTGAATATGCTCGTTTGTGAGTGTCGTGCTTTGGAACCGGCACGGTAATGAAACTAGCCATTTGAAACTAGCGACAAATCACGCATCAACGTGGGTATATCTGACATCTATTGACGACAAAGGACTCCTCATTTCCGAGAAAAAAATTTCCCCTGTCGACGAAGGCTGGACAGAAGTCAGAATCCTACGTCCACACACGTAGCTTCTCTTTGTTTGCCGGTCTCCGTATCTTTGAAAGAAGACGTTTCCCTACGTCACTGGGCCAGTTAGGATGAAGTTACTCCTATACTAAATGCCTGTGATTCACCTATGTTGCACATGGTAATAACACCGCCCAATCGGGAAAGAAATCTGAGCTGGACTGTTATGAAACGCAACTTGTAGTGAAATCTATTCGTGAAGTTCAGATATATATTATTATTACTATTATTATTATCACCTCCAATTCTTCGAAAAGTGGCGCCAGTACCTTGTCAACATGACGAATGTATTCAGTATTTAGCGTCCATATTTACGCTGGTTTTTAAAGGTTCTTTTGTCTTTGAAGAAATTTTGTGAAATGCTATTATGAACAGTAATTTTGTATTTCCATCCAAAATTCCGGAGAAATGTATTAAAACCTGTGTTTGTGCTGTACTGGCATGTCGTACTGTTTGCTCGTACATTTGTTCAATGCCAGGCTTGTTTAATATTTTAAGCCAGCGCGGCTAGTATTTTAAATATCTGCAATACGCGTAACTTGAGACGTACACACTGTTCGTTGCTATAGGACTTGCTGCTATACTTCCTAGTCGATACATACTCCAGCCAGTGTCATTTGTTGATTGGATTCTACCAAGGTGTGAAGCCATTCCCATTGCACCTTAACTACTCGTGATTACTGCACACACAAATGAAGTGATTATTCATTGGCGTAGAGTTTCACAGTACGTGTCGGTATCGTATGGTTGGTGGCCTGGAAGTTTCGCGAATTTATTTGAGGACAAGTTAAACTTCAACTGAGTATACATTGGAGCTTATGCTTTTATTAGGCCACAGTTTGTAAGACACACACACACACACACACAGAGAGAGAGAGAGAGAGAGAGAGGGGACCAATTAAAACCAATAGTAAACCTGCATTAAAATAAGGACCGATTGCCGTGCAATCTGGTCGGTGTTTGAAGTTTAACGAGAGCGAGCCAATGAACAAGTAACTGAGGCTCAAGTACACGAAGGAATGTGGAGTGTAGCTTGTTGACGCATTGACTCCGCGAAATTTCCAAGCATCTGCCTATGCTCGCAGACTNTTGTTGACGCATTGACTCCGCGAAATTTCCAAGCATCTACCTATGCTCGTAGAGTATAAAAATACACAGACACGAAATAACAACGCGGATCTTTTGATATGAGAGTACCTATTCACTGGTTGGCTTTGCGACTCTCTAGAAACGGGTGTTGCGTCTGGTTTTTTTACACGTGCTAAGAAAAGTTCCATATTGGCGGCGCTACCGGCTGACAAGTTAGTTACCACGCAGGCCTACTGATTGGCAAATAGCATTTCGACGTCTTGCTGGACAGCGACGCCATATTGCTGGCGTGTGCGCGTAGAGTTTGTGGAATAAGCTGATATTGCTCCTCTGTTTACTTAAGGCTGTTGTCTGGTTTTAAAACGGTCAGAATTTGGTATAGGTAGATACCTGGAAAATTCGCAAGTTCAATGACCTGCAGCCTAGACTCTACAGTCTTATGCATAAATATGCTGATGTTAACTGCACATTGGTTGTCTGCTGTCACAGTGGAAGATGACGATTGGGTCAAGGTTCTCCAAGAGGTGTCAAACACAGTGTGGACCAATGGCTAAAGTTGTTTAAACACACGTGTTTTGAATTCTAGCTTGTCTCAAAATGAATCCGCAAATTCTTCAGGTCTCTAGGTATAGGGAAATACATGTTTATTAAATTCCGTTTTTTTTAGCGTTCCTGTTAAAGATAGTCATATACCACCGGGAAATTTTTGCGTAGAAAAATGCGCGGTTCTTTGCTATCGAGGCCTTTTGTACACTGTAAAAAAAAATTCTGGTAAACTTCCTAAACTGTAATTGAAACCTATACAGTAATCGCAAAAAATACTGCATGTCAGTCTGAAAATGTGGGAATCATTAGCATTGATACTACACAAAGTTGGGAACTTCCATATGCATTTGACTATTTTCTGAGGAACTGTAGGAACGTTACCATGCACGCATGGGAGAATAATTTACCATTCACGCTTTGTCACTATACGTGTACACTTAAGTTTAACATTAATGTGTTAGCCGTTTTCCCGGAAATATGTAAAAACTAAGTAATTAAATAAAAAAATACTGAAAAACAATTAGTTATTTAGCCACGATACAGAGCTTGAGAGTATCATTTCTCACACTTGGGTTTTTGTTTCAAGTTTATATCTTCAAAACTGGCTTCAAAAAACAGAATTTCATTAAAAGGTAATTCTGTACACAACATTCTCACTACTTTAAAACCAGGCAACAACCTGAAATACTCAGCGGCACTGTCTAGTGGCGAAAGCCGTGCAAACGTTCATATGTTTGAAATATAACCTTCCACTACCTGATTTCCGCGACAAGAACGCCACGGAACATAGACTTCAATATCCTACACATGCACACCTGCAGTTTTCTTTCCGTTATTGGCCTCGTGCTATCGTCGAAGACAGTATGGTGTTTGACTGGGCCAATGAGAATTAGCTTACTGCGGCACTCAACGTCTGTGATTCGTGGGCAGGAACATAAGACGCGCAGCAGTTGGAACTATCCAATCGCGAAAGTTGATATGAGTTTAAGTGTAATGAAATACAACTTGACAGGAATTCTTTTCCTGAAAATCAGGTGACCCTACCTATAACTAGAGACCTGAAAAATTCTTGAGTTCAATGACCTGTAGTCTAGACTCTACGGTATTATGTACAAATATGTGGATGTCAACTGCACATTGGTTGTCTCCTGTCAGAGTGGAAGGCGACAATTGGACACCGTTCTCCAGGAAGTGTCAAACACCGTGTGGACCAATGGCTAAAGTTATATAAACACACGTGTTTTGAGTTCTAGCTTGTCTTAAAATGAATACGCGAATTCTTCAGGTCTCTACCCATAACTAAATATCAAAGCGAATTCAGTAGGCATCTACGTGAAACTAAATATATTTTAATGATGTTCTTGTTGAAACGAACCGTTATTTTACTTGCGGACTGTGTAACCAAATGCCAGCTGCGTTTATAAAACGGCAAAATTCACGTGAATATAGCTAGGATGTGGCATTAGAGCGTGTCGGCAAAAATAAAAATTCGTAATTTTTGTGAATGAGGGGGTCCAAAAATGTGCCTTTTGATGTGTAATATCCTAATTTAAAAGATTTTTCCTTATTCATAAAGATTTACCTTGGTAAATTTGCGCTTGATTATAATCAATATTGTAATTTCCGGAAAAAGGGGATAGCTTAATATTAACTCCAACAAAATTTGCTCAAAAAGTGGTTTAATGAGCTAATACAATTTTATTCATATTTTGCCTTTATTATGAAACACTGAAAACACATTGTAAAAAATGTAAAAAGCTTCAACCAACAATATTCATTAAATCTTGCTTCGATTCATTCCTAGACATCATTCTTCTGCTTGCTTCCTGGCCTCCAATGTATCCTTCTCGTTTCTCATGAGTATATACTTTGCCAGAAACCTCTGTTACTTGTTTCACACACCTCTTTATGGACTGTCCATGACATGGCCACTTTGGAACTTGCATTGGCTCTTCAACAAACTTTCTTATTTCTGATATTTTGAGTTTACAAGTAAGTGGAGGTTCATATACTTTTTCTGACCAGTCTATGAGTTCCAAAAGGGAAGTTGCATTTGGATTTACTGCAAGTGTTTTCCTAGGCCGAACAGATAGGTCTGCCGGTGTATCATCCACTTCATTCCTTAATTCAATTATCTCNCTTGTATGATGGAAAAAGGATTGGCCGGCTTCTCGAACAGCGTTGGTCAGGACACTTGGAGGTTACAAAAGTTGTGAACGAGAACTTTTTATCGATTTTGAAGACTTTAGATGAAATTAAAAATAACAGATTTAACGGTGACTTCGTCGCTAAAAGTGTCGGCATTAAAAAAGTCATGCTTAACTTAGAATTCCGAATGGCCATGGTTGTAGCCAACAAAATCTTATCCATGCTTCAGCCTGCAGATGCAGCTTTACAAGCGCGAAGTGCAGGGTTGAAAGACGCCATAACAATCATAAAGTGCGTCCAAAATGAAATAATTAAGCTGAGAACTGATGAAATGTATCATCAAATTTTGGAAGAAGCTAAGTCTAAGACAAGCGGCGATTCCGAAAACCAGATTCAGAAGAGACAAACCAAAAAATCAAACCGGATGGATGATTACTTGGCGTATGCTCTTTCCTGTTCCTCTGCGAGTCAAAATATAGAAGACCAGAATGATCAGCCATTTAAATCAGAATATTTTGAAACGTTAGATATACTAATTGCTGAATTGCAAAGAAGATTTTCGGACATTGATGACCTACTAAATTCAATAGCTAATCTCGATGAGTTGGATTTAGACAAAATGGTACCTCTAAAAAATATAGGTAAGTGTGAGAAAATTAAAGAAAACTACATTTCTGCCTGTATTGTATTAGTGTCATTTCATGTCACATTCATAATATCTACTAATTTTCAGGTCTAACAATACCATCAAGGGAAGAGGCTTCTGTGGTCAAAGATTATTTGAGTCGTCGCGACGATAAAATGGAAAACACATTGCGAGTTTTATACAGGCAGCGAGAGGCTTTCAAAGATACATATGAACTTTTTGCATCTGTGGCGACCATAGGATGTAGCACTGCTGTGTGCGAATCTACATTCTCAACTTTGACTGCAATCAATAGGTCACGAAAGAATGGCAGGCATGGTATTCCTGGCCTTTGAATAGAAAAGAACCAAGTCAGATGACCTGAATGAAGTCCTTCGCATTTTTAATAATATGGCAAATCGAAGAATTCATCTTTTTTTTTAAGGAAGGGCTTTTTATTGTTATATTGAATTTGTTTGAATATGATTGGAGAAATAATAATATAAATCGGAGTAAATAACTTTTTTATATATTTATACAGGTTGTAACAAAATTCCATCAAATGCCGAATGGGGGTCATTCCACCCATCAATACGAACAACTTTTACAATGGGACCAACTTCGAAATCGCAATTTAAGGCAATTTTGTTACAACCTTTATAAAACCACGACGATTACTTAAGTATTAACCTGACTCACACAATATGTTACAAGTCAAGAAAGCCAAAAATCGATTGATCACATAGAAATTGGAATAAATTCCGTTTTTTATGATTGACCAGAACAGATCAAGTAACATTTATACTTCCGCCCTACCTGTAACCACAGCTGCCCTACCTTAAATTCAAGTCTAGCTACGGCCCTGCTAGTCTCTCACAAATTAATAATGTGAAATGATATGACGCATACTGCATGCTCTTAGGTAAATACCGACATTCACGTGGAAATGAATACTTTCGGTTTATAAGCAGCGACAGCCGATTTCCGCAAAAAAATTTTCTGCCGTGTTGTATTTCAAAACACTTTAATTGAGATCCACATTTGAGCCTGGATGGTTATGATAGCTACGCGTCTTAGGTTCCGGCCCGCGAATCATTGAAATTCATTACTAAAGTATGAATATTCTGATTGGTTCACTGGAATATCGCACTGACGTCTAAGACGCGCGGCCAATAACAAAAGGAGAACTGCGGTGTGCAAGGCGGCTAATGAAGTCTAACCAGCGCGGAAATATTTTTTCAGGTGACCTTACTTATATATAAAGAAATAAAAAAAATTCTTCAGTTCATTCATTTGTAATCTAGAATTCACAGTCAAATTATTACACTGTAAAACGTTTTGTCCATTTGCTTCAAATGAGTTTGTCAAAGTCAAAGAGTTTTGACTAGAATGCTCCAAACAACGCCATATATGTCTGAAAAAGATCAGAATACGAATGTGTGATAATTCAACAACCACGTGTATGTATGGATATTAAGCGTTACGTTACTCTGGAGTATAATATTCTGGAGTATACTAATTCATCATTACATATAACAAAACAAAAATTTTTACTATGAGAAAAACGATGATAGTAAATTGTTGCAGTAAAAGACACAGGAAATCAAATACGACACGTATTGGGCGAAGTTATAGCAAGCAGCGGTGAGTTCGTTACATGCATACAATTTTTTCCCGTAATTAAATTCACTTTACGCATACGAAAACTTCTTCCGTATAAAGGCGTTTTAAGAAACTACAATGGACACTTCTGGGTTTCAATATAACATTTTAGTGGTTATTTATGTGATTCGTAGTGACAACAGATCTGAGAGAAATGGACTTCCTCGCAGGCAAGATTGCATTGTCCGGCAGGCTTCCTTTCGTTATTGGCCGCGTGCGTTCCACAGAAGACAGCATGTTACTTGTATAGCCAGGTAAGAATTAGGTCATTACAGTTACTAGGTCCACCTTTTTTTCGAGAAAAGATTTACACCCAGGCTAGACTTCAACTTGCAAGTTCCCTTCGGCTTTTGGATGCGTGTCTGCGTGAGAAGACATTTTCTTCTCTACTGGGCCAATCAGAATAAAGTAACCCCTACGCTGAACGCCCGTGATTGGTTGGCAGACACCTGCGAAGCGTGCGGGTTAAAACCACCCGACCGCGACATTGAATCTGAACTAATGTATTTCGAAAAACCACGTCGAGGAATATTTTCGCGAAAAAAACCGCTGGCTATACCGGTAAGGAATGTCTGTGATTTGCAGGCAAGCGCCTAAGTAGCGTAGCAGTTGAAACCACCCTACCACGAAAGTTGTCCTTAGTTAAGGGGTTTTAAAATATAACCTCACAGTAGGTAAGTACACGGAGACGAGATGACATATCGGTTCCTTTGATGTGGGCGTACCTATTATCCGATTGGCTGCGCGAGGATCTAGGAACGGGCCTTGCGTCTGATTGGTTACTGAATGCTGCGAAACGTTTCCTATTCCTATTGGCTGGCGAGCAGGTTACCGAGGGCTGATTGACCAATGGCATTCCAACATTTTGCTGGCTAGTGAAGCCATTTTGGTGGCGTGTACGTCTGGAGTTCGCGGCATTAGCGGCTATTTGACCCCTGTTTTCTTATTGACGCGGTGATATGACTAGACAGTAAATATTTTTTTCTCGAAAATCGGGTGTGCCTTCTAATCAGTACGAACCTTCAAAATCCCTTAAATGTTGGGGTCACCTGATTTTCGCGAAAATAACTGCGCGCAGGCTATATTTTAATGCACTTAGGGCATTCTAGCAGTTTACTTTTGCTTATTGGTAGGGATAGGAAAATGTCGCGAGTTCAATGACCTGTAGGCTAGACTCCACAGTCCTGTGTACACTCGAGCCTCAGGTGTTTGTTCATTGGCTGCTGCCCCAGAGAGTAGCCAGTGTTACTTCACACCTGGCAGTATGGCACTCGCTACTTGTTTCCTTGCAAGTCTGCTATTGGCTCAGAGTCGTCCGGGGCGTGTCTAATAAACTGCGATACAATTGCAAAGACAACTTCAGTGTACACGTGTTTGACATCTACCTTGTCCTGAAATGATCTCGCGAAATGTTCCTATCCCTACTTATCGCAAGCGTATCTTTGTGAGAAGACATTTCCCTAATTGTCTTGCCAGTCAGAAAAGCTTAGCTCCAGTCCCGAACGTCTGTGATAAGCGGGCAAACACCTGATAAGTTAATCATACAACCACCAAAGTGAATATAAACGAAAGTGTTTTTAAAGACGAGTACTCGTGAAATCTTTTCGCCAAATTCGTGTGTCCATTGTTAGTATATTTAACATCGCACTAAACTTCACGCCACACTATATTTATGGGAGAAAACCTGAGAAACTTTCATCACCGGCTGGTTCTCACTAAACGTATTCACTGACGTAAATTTGCGAATTATTTCCAAGTGTGTAACAAAGGGAATTTTAAAGGGCTCTACTAATCAGTTCTTCACCTAAAGGAAATTACGTTGTTTGGACTATTGCTATTTTAATCCTGTGTGAATCTATGCATTTCGCAAGCGTCTCCTTATTTGCATGTTAGCGTTCAGAACTACCCTTCGTGAAATGCAGTTTCCCTCTGGTTACCGTGCAAATATTTCCCGGACTGTAACGGTCTTAGTCTCCAGTAGAGCACGCCCCAGTATCAACTTTTCTTCTGTTACGCGACTTAATTATTTTTCAATTACGCTGAGAATACCGTTGTTCTCCCAGGTGAAACAGATTTACGAAAAGTTAACTCCACCGCGTACAGATGCAGTATTATTATTTGAAATTAATTTATCCTTTAAAAGTTAAAACGAATAGTGTAGAGTAATTTACTTTTCACGGAAGGTTCATTAATTTGCGAACAACATTTAGACTGCATCTGACATATTTATGCCGAAGACTTATTCTGGATTTAACGACCTACATGTTCGTAATAGTTTCCCTTCTAAAAAGAAAACAAGGCATTCCAATTTAACCGTAGATATATATTTCCGTTTGCACTTATCTCAAGAACACTTTTTGATTAAATTGCGATAAAAATGTAATCTGAAATAAATTTTCCAGTGAACTTTTTATTTATATGTTGGAAGTGAAATATATACACTACTTCCCCTCGCAGTTGTATAGGGTTTGCAGTCAGTGAAACACTTCGAGACAATATACTGAATGTTCGGAAAATAAACGCTCAAACTGCGGGAAGTGATTCCTTATGAAAATCGAAGTCTAAAATACAGGACACCATATACCTAAACAGAATATAAAAGGAGATATGAGCCTATGAAAATTGGGGTTTGAAAACATTTTTTTGCCGCATGCCTTGTAAAACGCTTACAAAGTCCACAACAAAAGGGTGACACATGACTTCCAGGTTGCGGAGACACAGGCGTAATGCTGGCCGTCCTCTGTGTGCGCGCACTGTTCGGCATGAGGAAGTGATATGTCAGGACATAAACGACATGCCCTCCACTAGTACACGCTCCACAGCGCGCCAAAGAGGCGTGTCCCATTCAACCGTGTGGGACGTACTGTGGGTACATCGCCGCCATCCATACCGCTGGCGGAAAGTACAAGGCATTCAGCGGAAATACGTTTTCAAAACCCAATTTTCACATACTCATATCTCCTTTAATATTCTGTTTAGGTTTATGGTGTACTATATATTTTCGACTTAATTTTTTCATTTCCCGCAGTTTGGGCGTTTAATTTCCGAACGGCCTGTATATGTGCATTGTTGCATACACATTACCGGTAGAGACCGTATCATTTAGCGGTATAAATAAGTACCATTATATACTCCAAAGTCTTATACATACCGATGCAGCTGTAATTTTCTCATTGGCCCACTACCACAGCCGAACAGAACTCGGCCAAACAGAATGAAGGTACCAGAGTGCTACATGTTTACTGCTGATGAGAGTTCTTCACACTGGCAGAAATCACAACAGACTATTTGTTTTTGAGTAGGGCCAAAAATATATTTAGTTACCGCAACAAAGTATATTGTTGAGCAAGCTAAAATTGAAAAGCAACCAAATTAATTTTGTTCATCTAACAAAATACACGTCTAAAAAAAACCAATCCTCTGTGATGGCTCAAAATAAATTAGACTGTCAACCCAATATATGTCTGAATCAACTATATATAGTTGTTTGCCGTTCGAAAATACAGCATCGAGAGTTTGTTTGCAATTTTTGTAACAATTTGGACAGTAACATTGTTTGTTAATTCATTTATTGATGCTGAATAATGGTATTAAAATCATAATGAAACAAGTTCATCAGGAATCTAAAGAGAAAATATGTATAACTTGAAATATTTATTTGCGCAAATTTCCCGGTATTAGGAATATACGTATTTAAAAACATCCCGACTTCACCAGTAGTAACTTTAGCTGAGATTGCTAAGGCGCCACGTTCCGCGCAGATGGTCTAAGTTCTAACCTCGGCCTGGCATCCAATTGTTTGTTTTAACAGAGACTTTTTGTCTACGTGGAGACAAACAAATATTTGGCTGCACCAACCAAACCATTGTTTGGGACGCCAAACAAGAACAGCAAAACAGTTTGGTTACAAAAACAAAATATTTCATAACCACCGTACAAACAATTAATTTGGTTTGGCCAAAGAAATTTTGCTTGATTTAACAAGATGTTTTTCTCAGTTCAGGGCGTATCGGATGAGCTTAGGGCCAATGACACACATGAAGCTAACATATACTTTTATGAAGCCTAGTCATTCCGGAAATTTTAACGCGTCAAATAGAAGCCCTATAAAATTGCCACATAGTAAATAAGAAAATAGAAGTGAAATAGACGCCTTTTTCGCGAACTCCAGTCTCACACGCCACCAAAATGGTTTCGCTAGGCAGTAACATGTTGGAAAGCCTTTCGCCAATCAGCTCCTGGTTACTTACTTGCCAGCTGACACCATAACCAATAGGTAGAGCCACCTATTTTTCGCGGAAAGATTTCACGGCAAGTTGTACTCCAAAAAGCGTTGGTTTTGAACCAATTTCGTAGTTAGATGATTTTAAATTGCAAACGTCTTAAGTGGCTGCCAGCCAATCGTGGACGTTCAGAGTCAGGGCAACTTAATTCTGATTGGATCAATAATGTAACAGGCTCTATTCGCACATATACAAGCTACCAATAGCCAAAGGAAAGTATGCACGTAGAATATTGAAGTCTAGCTTCTTCGTAAATGTTTTCGTGAAAAACAGGTTGCCCTAGGCATTGGCCACTGAGAAAATGAGATCTCCTTTAGTAATTATGGGTCTGTGAAATCCAGAATAGCGTCGTTTTGTACTGCGAAAGGACAGGATCCCTGGGGACCACCTATTTTTGCGAAAATATTTCATTGAAAGTTGTATTTCAAAATACTTTATCTCAGCTCTACTTCCATAGCTAAAGATCATGTCAAATGTCCACCCGCGAAACACAAGCGTCCACTTTCGGAGTAACCTAATTATTACTGGCCAAATTAAGAATGAGAATGTCTGCTCACAAAGACATGCTGCCAAAAAACAAAGGAAAATGCAGATGTGAATTTCAGACTCTGCTATCTGGCGTGCAAGGAAATATTATTGCGAAAAACTTTATCTAGTTACTGACGTGTGGCGCATATAGGAAGTGCTAGAAATGGCGCTGTAACAACCCTTCCCCCCGTCACCTTAAACAGTGTAGGGATTTCCGGACGACACGTGTCGCCCATTAACGTATACCGAGGTCAAGCCGAGATGTAGTAGTGCGTGCAGGCCATTGC
>NQII01012235.1:0-23657 GCA_002778355.1 Clitarchus hookeri
CCATTTTTTAAGAAACCATAATAATTAGAGATAAAAAGTAAAAAATCTTAGGTAAATCTTAAAAAAATTAGTTGTTGCATTTTTGTTGCTGTGGGTTGCGTTTCTCTTGACGAGCATTGTATTGCAAGCAATGGATATCTAAAAATAGATACCACCCCTCTAGGCTGTTGGTTCTAGCGATACCCATACACTGCCTGCCCCCTCCCCTTCAGCCCTCAGTGTGTCTCCCTGCGCGATGCGGCTATCATATGTCACATACTTGTCTTGAAATTAGGATTTTGTTTGCTTGTAGATGTGGTACCTTCTCTTTTTGCTTATGACTTGGATTTGTCTGTGGTTTTTGGATTTCTCTTGGTTTTGACTACTGTTTGTTGCCAATTTACTACGCTTAGTTTTTTTCTTGGACTCTGATTTGGTTAAATTTTTTGGTCTGATTTTGTGGATGATTGCCGACAACCCACAGTTTGTTTTATTTCAACTTGGTAACGGCTTTGACTTGATTTTGTGAATAGTTGTTGACAACTTGTGCTGTTTTTTTAATTTTATACTTACTTGCAATTTCAATTAAATTAGTGTAAAGCGAGTCCATTAGTCAGTCGCTCATTAAAAACCACTCCCATGAACTTGCAAGAAATACAACAAAATTTAACAGATGATCAGCACTATAACAAAGTCATCAAAGAAACCTCCCGACACCATACATTTGGAAGTTAAGTAAACAAATAGCATCCGACTTGGTCTACTTTATATACAGCTGGTTCTGTGCCGTAAATACCAGTAACACTGATAAATGCAGTGGTGACAGTGGATTGTAATGTAGGTAATTTTTCTTTCCACGCTGTGCAAATGTATCTACCCCTCTCTGTTTACAAAATCCACCCCCGAACATGAGAGTTGTCATGGAGTAATATTGAACGAAAAGGAACTTTTTTTGCCAGCATGCGGCATGGTGTCGCTGCGCTATTGCCACATTCAGCATTGCCAGTTACTAGCCATCCACTAAAGCCTTATTTACGCCAGACGGTTGGTTCTCTGTGATAATTGTTGCATTGATAAAGTATGTTTGCAGTTATACCAGATTTAAGAATCTGTGAGATCTGTAATACATTTTCTATTCCAGCAGCAGCAGTTGTANTATGTTTGCAGTTATACCAGATTTAAGAATCTGTGAGATCTGTAATACATTTTCTATTCCAGCAGCAGCAGTTGTATCATTATGTATTGTTATTGTGCACCACAAGACATATTTGTCCGAGTGGGTTGTGTTCTGCACCAATGACAACCTCTGGAATGTTTTTTTCCCCAAGCCTTACATTGTCATTTTAGTATTATTATGTTTTATAATTTTGAATCACTGCAATGTGGAAATATTGCTTTAGAAATGCTGGATTACCTCCCCTGCCGACAAATCCATTGTTATTCCTACAACACAAGCTTCTATATCCACAGATATGCACCAGGAAAAGTACACACAGAATGTAACAACACAATATATTAATTATCGGGATACTTGGTGAAATTTCTTTTGTTTGCCGGTTTTTGTANCACACAGAATGTAACAACACAATATATTAATTATCGGGATACTTGGTGAAATTTCTTTTGTTTGCCGGTTTTTGTAATATTTTATCGGTATTTGAAATTAAAGCTGTGGTAGTAATGTTTATCGGGCATCCAATTGCAGTTTTNGTTTTTGTAATATTTTATCGGTATTTGAAATTAAAGCTGTGGTAGTAATGTTTATCGGGCATCCAATTGCAGTTTTAGGTAATCATAGTTGTTGTTACGTGACAGCATTAGAAGATAGAAGCTTTCCGAACTGCAGTCAACACTTTTTCTTCTAGGNGATAGAAGCTTTCCGAACTGCAGTCAACACTTTTTCTTCTAGGTTTGATTATTTTTTACCGACGACGCAGTTCGGCTGGGGTTGGGAAGGGATGCCAGCCCATGCCATGCCCTTATTTAGTTACGTTTTGGAACCCTGGGGAGAGGAGGGGTGATAGGCACGCTGTGACAAAACCCTGTGTGCCTACCACCCGCGAGCGGTATACAGAAGCAGTAGACAACCAGCACTTGCTGAGGTCATGTCGAGCGTGACAAAGAACCTCCACACCGGCAAACTTTACCCTGCTAGTTTATTTCTTCGCCGGTGTGGGAGGTAGCTACCTAAGTATTCTTTCTATTGCGATGCAGGTTTTCATGACTTTGAATAATTAAACTACTGTGGCGCTGCTCTCTGCTTGTTTGTCTGTGAAGCTGTTCGTGACTCTGCATACAGAACGATTGTATGAGAACGGTTTTATTTAAATGATAAATAAAAGTACAAAGTATTTAACAGAAAATTGACTTTAATTTACAGTTGTTTTGGCGCCTTTAAAGTTTCCTGTTTCTACCGATTGAGCTAACTGAGCTGTAATGTCCAGTCATCATCCCAGACGCTGCAAACGTTACAACATTAAGAACTAAGCAGAGTGAAGTAACTCCAGGGCAAGACTGTCAAACAGAGTTTTTACATGACAATTCAAGTACTTTTCAAGGGCTTCCCAAGAACTTGTAATGACGCAATATTCATAATTTTTCGGGACACGGGTGTAAAATTCTTTTGTGTGTATGAAGCTTTGACAAGCATCGTAATATTTTTATCGGGTTCAAGTTTAAAGCCGTGGTGGCTCGTTTCCCGTGTTTGTTTATCCGGCAGACGTATGCTATTGTAGGTTAACGGGCGGACGTCTGCTGTTTACGTAAATAGTCATCAGGCCAATGTCAAAGCAAAGCTTGTTTGGTTTTTTGTTATACGTCAGCATTAATTAGATTAGTTCGTTTCTGTGGATCAGGCAACGTCGATAAGTTTTAGTTCCTTCGGCGCAGTTTTAATGCGTCATGTTTACAATATGCTTTGCTCTCCAATCAAATAGCCCTAGTTGAATGCGGCGACAGTTTTAGTTCCTCCAGCCCAGTTTCAGGCAACGTCAACAAGTTTTTTTTGTACTAGAGGTTAGTTTTTGTTGACAGCGCAGCAGTCGATAACGTGTTGAGTGCGGGACACAGCGCAGTTTGTGATGACGCTGCTGGCAGATGCCAGGTGCTTATCGCTGGAGAGGGGGTGCGAGACAGAACAACAGGCACATCTGTCTGGCGCCCTTCACTTCTTGAAGTCGGTCGGCGGCGAGGGCTGTTAGAGCAGTCTTTTTCAAGTCAGTCGTCGGAAGAAGGTACTTCGGGGTAGTCGCCCGTGAGGGCAGGTCAGAACAGTAGTCGTCGTAGTACAATGATAGTCTAGGTCATGTCGTGTGTGCGAATAACCCCCACATCGGCCACTGGACTTTATTATTTGATTTCTCTGCCGGTGTGGGAGGTAGCCGCATATAATATATTTATTTTTATGCAAGTTTTGAGACAATAACCTGTAAACTACTGTGGCGCTGTGTCTACACTTTTATCTCAAGAGAGGTTCGTACTCTGCATACTGAAACTCCGTCTGTGAACTGTATTGCTGAATGTTAAATAAATATATATATCAAACTAATCTGGAACTTCTTTCTTAAGTAACTAGTGTTCAATTAACTGAGTCTCGTGTTTCTACCTCTGAGCAAGCCGTGGCATTATTATAAATAACGAGTGTAACAAGTGCCGAACGTTACAATACGGCGCCTAACTGTGAGGCTGTAATATTTTTAATAACGAGTTTGAACGCACTGCCCGGAACATTACAAACTGAAATGTACAATTTCAAAGGACAAAATCATCTAACATAACAACTATCTAATAAAGACCACTGTTCAGAATTTATGGGGTCACGGTGGCTGAGCAGTTAGCCCGCTCGTCTCCCACCTAGGCGAAATGGGTTCAATCCCTGGGTGGGTCACTCCCGGATTTTCGTATGTAAGAATTGTGCTGCACATGGCACCAGCAGCCAATGGAGGTATAACAACAGCTGAGGTGTGCATATAGTGTTGAAGTCTACTGTGTGCTCTGATTTTTACGCGAAAAGCCACTGGCCCTACTTATGGTTAATAATACAAGAAAAACCCTACAATACATATATGCTGGGTGGATGACCGAAAACAAGCTATGAAAATACAAATATGAGCTCTGCAGCTCTTGGTAAAGAATTTATGTGACCAAGGTGCCTCTTTTAATTACAAAAACAATGAATTAATTCGTTGCAGGTTGCTGGAGGAATGTCACATCTGCAGGAATCCTTGGTTCCAAAACAATTGTAAGATACATGGTGGAGAAATTACTGTATACAGTTGAAGTAGTTGTATGTGCCTAACATCACTTCCAAAGCACTGGTGTAATTAATCAGAGGCATTAAAAAATAATAATTTTTGAATTTTAAATTGAAAATTGAAACAAGATTTAAATTTTTTTAATATCTGTCATAATATATTTAGATGTGATGGCACGACGGTTACAAATCCGAAGTTGGCAGACGCGGCGACTGGCGACACGACATGGAGTGTTGCTGAACGAAGCGTTACTTTATCTTTCCGTGAAAAATACTTAAAATGACTACATCAAGAATAAATATACTGTGTTGTGTCCACCGCGTGTGAAAAAGGGTATTGTTGTGTCTGCATCATGGTCGTTACGCTGGGCCAGGGTGTGCGATTGCAAATATTGGGAGTACAAAATTCAAATGTTTTAATATGACTAATCATTTGAAAGTCATGTCTCTTTATCAATCACAACTTTGTAACTGTTTGTTTCTGTAATATGAATGTTTGCCACAATCCCAACAAAATACTAAGCCCACCAAGAAAATTTAAAATAAATAATTGAATAAACCTAGTAAAAACAAAGAACCTATAAAAAATACATATGAGCCGAATAAATGTTACGGTAAGCCTATTTATGTGGATATTTGTCACATTTTTTTAAGTTTGATGCTGCTACGTACAAAAAATAAGCGACATGAGTTGCATGCTTCAATTTACTGTCTTTTCGTTAGACTGGTTGCACCTTTGTTTTAATATTTACTCCAACTGAAGGCTTCCTTTTAATGAAATAACCCAATATATATCAATAACAAGAGGTTAAATACTATAGTGCTTTCCCCTACAGTTGTAACAGGGTTAAACACAGTCATTGCAAAATATTTACGTGTATTACGTGTAATGTGCTAAGTCGTGTGTAACAAATATGTTAACAATGTAAAATAATAACTGTAAAAACTATTGTCAATACAGATATTGTTACAAACTCATAAAGCTGACGTATATACAGGGCGATTCTAAAATCATGGGACAAACATTGAGGGTTGGTAGAGCTCACTAAAACAAACAATTATTGTATAGGAATATTTGGGCGGAGGTGACGCGTGATGGCACAAACATAGTGAACAAAGTGGCATACTTAAAAATTAATATACGAAACTGGTAAACTAGATCTCACCTGTGGTTCTCCAGTAACATCCACATAGTGTGCACCCATGTCAATGCAAGCTTTCACTACTGCCTCTCCATACATGTTGTAAGGCCCTACACAACTGATCACAACACGATACTGGGAAGCCATATGGTTCAATGACTCAACATTGTTAACATCAGCAATTGTCCTGGGTATCTTGCTTAAATCATCACCTAACAACACAAGTCACAATTCCATGCATTACAGGAGATCAATTTTCAGTGAAATTGTCATTCAAAATAAAGATCTTGCAAACAAGTCTAGTAAAAGACAATTATACAAAACCAATGTTTCTCTCAAACTTATTTTTTCTTACATCCCATTACTTACATGCACATAAGACATAAAATTAATTTTTTAAATTATAAATTTTTATGGATAAATGTGAAAAAACTGAAGGGCGATAGGAAAAAATTATAGAGCACAATTCCAGTTTGAAAGGAGTTTGTAGTGACCTCTCATAGTTTTTTACAAACAAAATACCGGTACGAGTCTGTTTGACAAAGAAAAATCATAGTCGCCAGTAAATGCACGAAGATGATTTGAAGTAACTGTTAATAGTGATCAAGGTCTGTGCACTATCAAGCAAAATAGATCAGGGTCTGAATACGTTCCCGCTCCACTCGTTTACACCGCCATTTCAGGTGGTTTGACACTTTTGTTCACAAAACAACCTAACCTAGTGACGTCAAGTGTGTGATAGTTGTTTATTTCGCTATATTAATCATTGTAGCCGTCATGTTAAGTGATTTTAGTGACACGGGCAGTGAACAGGGAAGTAATGTGCAACATAGAGTAAAGAAGAGAAAAAAGACGGGTAACATAATTGATGTTATGAAAACATTATGTGTTACTACTCACAAGGCCATTTTATGATCTATAATGGCGCAAGTGTATATTTTTATGCTCAAGTTTACGTGTTTTTATACTCTAAACTAANGGCCATTTTATGATCTATAATGGCGCAAGTGTATATTTTTATGCTCAAGTTTACGTGTTTTTATACTCTAAACTAAGCCCTAATTGGCTAAATTGTATGTGTAACAAATCATGTCCTTTTTCAGAATATCAAAAGTATGTATCAATTTCAAACCTGTGATGTAGTTTAAAAAATCAGAAAATAAAGATTCAATGAACTGGGTAANTCAAAAGTATGTATCAATTTCAAACCTGTGATGTAGTTTAAAAAATCAGAAAATAAAGATTCAATGAACTGGGTAAAGCAAAACCCCTGCACATAAATGAGTAAAATAAACTGACCCACTTAGAATTTTTCCCAAATTTCATAAATTATAAACTAAAAAGAATATATATAGCACTAAAGCTGTTAGACTTTGCTTGAGCAAACATGTTCCCACATGTACATAGATTATCGACAACACCTATTTCCTTGCCTTCACATTTGTCCTCTCTCGAACCACGTCAGTGTCCCCTCTTTAAGTCGCTTGAACTTCTCACAGCCTCCAATTCACAAATTAATGAACACGTCCTTAGCTATTCTATACAATTTTCCAGGTGGTGTCTCAATGATATCACACAAAACTACAATTTTATTTTTTGCAGGGGCCACTGAAAATTAACTGTGAATACGGTTTATTGGTACATCAAGAGTTCACTGTAGCAACATTCTTTTGCCATAATACTGTATTTCTGAATGTTAAAAAAAAAAGATTTAATTTCTTCTGGATTACCATTCAACTACAGAATTATATTTACTGTCATACTTCAAACACTTTGTTTTCTTTCCATGNAATTTCTTCTGGATTACCATTCAACTACAGAATTATATTTACTGTCATACTTCAAACACTTTGTTTTCTTTCCATGAATAAATGAGTCATTGTTTGTGATGGTGAATCACATAAATGTCACAGATCATTTGTTAAGAAATAACGTCCCAAAATAATTTGTAATTGTTAGTCAGTAATTAAATTCTTTCTTACCACATGAAGATGGCAAAGTTAATTTACTGGCATCAAAGATCATTTTTGGAATTCCCTTTAAGAAATGATATTAGAAATGTATTTATCTGTTAAAAAATTACTTTTTATAAATATTTGGCAGCTATGTTTTAAAGAACAGTAGTAAGCAACTCACTGGCATCATGTATCTGCTTCTATACATATTATAAAACTCAACGTCTCTCTGTNAAAGAACAGTAGTAAGCAACTCACTGGCATCATGTATCTGCTTCTATACATATTATAAAACTCAACGTCTCTCTGTTTGTCTGTTAGTGCGCTTGTTACTCAAGAACCACTTATCCGATTTATGTGTTTTTTTTCATTCATAGCTATGTTCTCTGACCAGGTTTTAATATATATTTGGTTACGTAAAGTAACATAAGGGATAGGCAGAGACAATAACAGTGAGTCAAATCGGAAAAAAGTTTGCCGTCAGGGCGCTCTCTTGCAATACGCTGTCTAAACCGTTAAAGATGGAACAATATCATGTAGTAAAGAATTGTGTAGAATAAAAAGATGTCAAAAAAACTCCATGGTAGCATATATCTATCTATAACAGAGAAATACTAATAAGCGTTTTTACCATTTAATTTCTCAATAAATAAATATGTAAAATTCAAGTTTTTGTTTCCCCATTAAAATCTATGAATATTTATCTTATAATTAACACTACGTAAAATTCAACNGTAAAATTCAAGTTTTTGTTTCCCCATTAAAATCTATGAATATTTATCTTATAATTAACACTACGTAAAATTCAACTTTATTTTAAAAAAAACCTAAACAATAATTCTGTAGTCCACGCAAGCAGAGCCCCGGACACAGCTAGACAGTTATAAACTAAAGAATAAAAAGTTAAGTTTTCTCGCATGTTTGAATTAATGAATAAAGGATAATGTTGAGGAATCATTGTAAATCTTTTGGATTGCAAGACCGACCTCGAAGAGCCATCCAAATCTCTCAACTCATTGTATACCCAAAAAATATAATTTGTAAAATTTCTTCTGCAGAAAGTCGTAAGTATGTACAATTACAAAATCTTAGTTATGTTATCTACAACAATTGCTCACCTGTTTTCTCTGATAGTTTAGACAACACAGCATTCAGCTTATTCTCATTTCTACCAGCAACTCCCCACTTCAAGTTGGCAATTTCCTTGCTGAACTTGAGCAGTTTTCCCACAGTGANTTCTCATTTCTACCAGCAACTCCCCACTTCAAGTTGGCAATTTCCTTGCTGAACTTGAGCAGTTTTCCCACAGTGAACTGGCCAGTAACACCAGTGGCTCCGAAAACTACGATGTCCAACTTGGCACTCTCTCCAGATGCCATCACAACCAGCTGTAGTGAGGTCTTATACGAGCTGTGCAACATGTCAACAAGCAACAAAACTTGAAATGACACACTGGCATGACAAAAAATCTATGCTTGACAACTGTACATTATTTGAAAAAATGTATTTTTATACATATATATATATATATATATAATATAAATAATTCTTCACCACTTCTGACTATACCTTCTTGCACTTACTATATGTGCATGCTCGTTCCCTTAAGAAAGTTTTGAAACATTGCACNCCACTTCTGACTATACCTTCTTGCACTTACTATATGTGCATGCTCGTTCCCTTAAGAAAGTTTTGAAACATTGCATCAAATTTCACTATACATATATGCAACACACTTGGGATATTCAATAAGACAGAATGAGATGCAGTTGTTAACCTTTGGACTCACATTCTGAAGGACCTGGGTTCNCACTTGGGATATTCAATAAGACAGAATGAGATGCAGTTGTTAACCTTTGGACTCACATTCTGAAGGACCTGGGTTGTAATCCAAGTTCAAAGATTCTGATTTTGGTTTTCCACGATTTCTCGAAATCACTCCAGGCGAATGTTGGGATCGTTATTTACTTAAAGTCATGGCAGATACCTTCCCTATTCCTGCTTCTCTATGCACCTTGTACTGTTTCAAATGACCTCGCTATTCGATGATACGTTAAGTCCTACCTACGTACTTACCTACCGGCACCTACCTACCTACCTCAACCTGGTAAGGGCACCTGACTTGTCAGTTTCCAAACATATCAATTATTTTCAAAATAGCAGCCTTTAAAATTTAAGGCTATCGCCGACCTGGCACTAGACCTGTGTTGCAGTGGGTTTGAAATTCTTGTTTTTCTACGAAACTATTACACATGCGTCCAATGTACTGATCATCTACAAAAAGAACACACACTTCAGATGAGGGCTGTTGAGTGCAATGAAGAATTCACACACATAAGAAACATCATTTCAGAGCACTCCAAAATGGCTAAAAATGGCTTTTTCTAAGCACTATACCTTAAATACACTTCAGATGCACACAAAACTACTTAAGGGCCCTGCATTAAACCTTCCTACAGACTTTCTCGCAATAAAATAATGAGGGATAGATACATAAAAATAATTACAACANCAATCAGCTATTAATTACAACATTAAAATACCTATCTCTACTCTTAATACTTTTAATTTTCAATGAGCGCAGTATTTATATCAATCTCAATTCTAATTATAGTCCTTATCTTTGTCTTTTTATTGGTTACGATCACTTAATTTGCTCATACTATTTACACTTATTAAATCCAATGGTCTTCTGCGAACCCTCCAAATGTCTGTCTATCACGCAAAAAGTCCCACAGTTCCGATGGTCAGTCTTACTCTCCACTGTACAGATGCTCACAGACGTCACTCTCGCTGCTCACCATTGTCACAGCTCATCACTTTGCTGGCTCTGCACACCTGGTGCTTAAGATCGTACAATGCTCCAAATCATATACTGTAAACTCTGAAGCCTGCCGCACTGAAACCAGCTTGCCCGGTCCAGAAGGTTCCCCACACTTCCACCCCAAGTTGCGCTGAGGGAGAGGAAGGACGATGACCATAACATTCTTGCAATGATAAACCCAGGCATTCAATCCTCTCAAAGACTGGAAATGGCACAAGTCCCAATAGGCTTATCGTGGTACGTAAAACCCTATGTAAATCTCAGTGCACTCCTTGGATTAAGAGTGATGCTCTTGAAACACTGTGCTTCGAAGGCTAAAGCAGAATCGCGCAAGGGAAGCAACGCAAAGCGACAACATGTAACAATGCCCCCTCCTCAAGTCTGTTCGTCCTGAACAGACTCTGCAACACCTGGACCTTCGTAGAGTTCCAGTTGGTTGATGTGGACAACTTTAGACTTTGCCCGAGAGGCTTGATGACAAATTGAAAAGACAACATCATTGATCTTCTTCAGAACCTGACATTCTCCTGTCATACCGTGACTTCAACTGTCACTAATTATTTTGAGAAGCTGTCGAAAAAAATCATGAATGACAACTAGTCTGTGATTTAATTTGCCGGCATAATCTGAAGCAACAACTTCCTCTCCTGTCTATCAACCAAACAATAAGTCATTAGGAAGGCATAGCTCTCTCCCAATTAGCATCCTTGATGGTGTCACCATGGTAGACTTGTGAACTGTGAAGCGGTAAGCAAGGAGAAACAATGGCACCTTTGCAACCCAGTCCTTTTAGTACTGCCCAAGAATGCAGTAGGGCCTTTAGACTATTCCATCAGACTGAGTGTGCAAGGCTCTAGTCAGTCTTTTTCATCCCTACTTTTTTGTAACATCATGAAACACAGCACCTTCAAAATTTCATACCTGATACCTGAACCTCGAGAGGACACGCGCTATGAGTGCGTCAGCCACAGTACACTCCTCTTGGATTGGGAGGGGAATGACCTTATGCCACTTGGTATAGTACTCTTGAGACAGCAGCAGATACAGATTACTTCTTTCTGCGGCAGGCAAGGGGGCTGGTATACCTACTACTAGCCTCTCAAATGGGGCTCCAACATTGTACTCCTGGGGGTGTTGTTCTCTAGTCTCAGGTCCCTTCCTTGCAGTGCATGTGATACACATTCAACCACTTCTCAACATCCTCCCAACAACGAAGCCAGTACGATCTCAGTCAAACTCAGTATTATGCAGTTCCTTAAGACTTCGGGAACCCTGCAATCTGGAAGGATCAACTGTACGTGTGTGCATTTTCCATCATTACTTTTCCAGTTCCTGTAAAGCAAGCCACTCATCAGTATGAGGTAGTTTGATTGTGGCCTGTAAGCCTTGACTGTTATGCTCAGACTAAATATATCTCTTCCTATTTTGGCAGACAGCCAGCTTCTTTCCTCTCTAGTAATGGGCACAAAGTAGGATAATTTATCTTATCTTTCCTAATACCAACATTAATCCTTGTAGGTGACTCATCACAAGATACCAAACCTTGAATTCTTGTCTTTCGTACCTTCAGCGATTCACCATTATTTTCTTCATGATGTTTGAAATGATGACAGAATGGTTCACATCGCTTCCTAGAAAAAGCATCTGCATTGCTGTGAAGATGTCCAGATCTGTGTTGTATTTCAAAGTCATTCTCTTGAAGATGCTGAATATATCCCGGAAAATTGTATATTTACACTTACTAATGACGCAGAACATGAATATACTAGGGGCATTAACGTATGACTAACTTCGTAATATGTGCCCACCTGACCTAACAGAACCTAACCCCACGATGTGTGAATCACTATTTTACATTTTTAAACTAACCTAGAATTTTAGGGTTTGGTAATTATTAAGTTAAGTGACTTTTCTGAAGGAAACGTCCGAGACCAACAAAAGTTGCATTAATGGATTCTGCAGAGTTTACTTTGTTCNGCTTAACCCCACGATGTGTGAATCACTATTTACATTTTTAAACTAACCTAGAATTTTAGGGTTTGGTAATTATTAAGTTAAGTGACTTTTCTGAAGGAAACGTCCGAGACCAACAAAAGTTGCATTAATGGATTCTGCAGAGTTTACTTTGTTCATATTCAAGAGGGTATAATGTTAAAATATGTAAAACATATTAAAAAAAATTTAACGAAATTGTGAAATGTATGAGCAGTTAGGTGGGTCTGTGTACGTCAATCACCATTATTAATGGCAGCGCATTGCTGTTCCCACACTAACTTGCGTCTTTGCCGGGGTTAGTTGTGCCGTCCCAATCCCACGGGTTTAAAAACTGAGAAAGCAATAACGAATGCTTCTGTACGTTATATTCTGCTGTAAACGAGTGCTTCAGTGCGTTATATACTGCTGTAAACGAGTGCTTCAGTGCGTTATATTCACGTATGTGGCGCTTTGTGGAACATGGTGTTTCGTCGAGTGAGGTAAGTTTGAATTGGCAGTTAACAGAGGAATTGTAGCAGCTGCCTTCTTGGTGAGTTAATTGATATCCTTTTGGTGTGTTTTATGGTTCCTTTAAATCCCTAAAATCCTAAATTCGTAGTTTAGTGTAAAACCCTACAATCCTAGGTTAGTTTAAAATCATACAATCGTAGGTTTGAGTAAAACCCTAAAATCCTAGGTTAGTTTAAAACCATACAATCCTAGGTTAGTTTTAAAATGTAAAATAGTGATTCACCCATCATGGGGTTAGGTTCTGTTAGGTTAGGTGGGTACATATAACGAAATTAGTCTTACGTTAATGCCCCTTGTACACTCATGTTCTGCATCATTAGTAGAGTGGAAATATACCATTTTTGGTGAATTTTTTTTTTTTTTTTTACAGGAAAGTCACTAAACTTCATAATTACCATTCCTCTATCCTCGGCCAATTCAACTTTACCTCACTCCACGAAACACCATGATCTACTAAAACGCCACATAGGCGAATATTACACAATGAAGCACTCATTCATAGACGAATATAACGCACAGAAGCACTCGTTCTTGCTTTCTCAGTTTTTAAATCAGTCGGATTGGGACGTCACAAGTTACCCTGGCATAGATACAAAGGCTACTAAACGGCCTCAAAAATTTAAGTTAAAATCACATGACGCGTCACCGAGACCTAACATTACCCACAAGCCAACAAGGTGACGGCAGGAATCATGGCGTCCATCGTAAACAAACCGGCGACTACTTGTATTTTTAACTATTTTATTTAATACATTCTACTTATTTTAACATGACGCCCTCCTGAATATTAACAAGGTAAGCTGTGAAGAATCCATTAATGCAACTTTAGTTAATCTAGGACGCTTCCTTCAGAACAGCCGCTAAACTGGATAATTACCCTAACTCTCTTCCATTAAACTTACATGCTGCGTTCCCTATCCCGTCTGGTCTCACTGCCTTACTGCTCTTCAACCCTCTGATTACCATTTCTATCTCCCACTCCCTCATCTTAAACTTACTAAAAAAACTCACAATCCCTTCTAGCCATACAACCAAATTCTGAAATAAAATCGCCTACTCAAATATATAAGTATTCGCTCCGAAAGTAACAGGTAAACTCACAAACAACAAGGTTAAAAATTTTACCTCTAGAAGCAACAAAATAAAAAAAATACTTGATTCTAGGGGGGAAATCCCCGAGTTGGCAATTCTGTAATAAAAAACTACAATTTTGAAAAATTAAATGAATACTGGAAACGTTTAGCTATTTATTATTTTGGGTGTGAATGTCAATACTTTACTACACGTAAAAAGTTGTACTTGGCAGAAATAATGGTAATTATAAAATTAGAAAATATAACCTGGAAAGTAAAATTTACCGATTTTTATTTAATTGACTTGAATGGGATTCATAAAATCTTGTAGAGTAAGACCCGTTTTATAAACAATACATCTTTGACTTACAGCAACTATAAAATAATTTTATCTACTATATCTAAATATTCAAGCAATATATATTAATAATATACTATCACCAACACTAACTCAAATGTACTTTGGACCAAAATCAAGGTCAAAATTACGTATACAAACCAAAACAGAACCTTGATATTAAAACAGTAAATCCAAAATGCCACTCTCCTATGTCAAATTTATATGCGATCGCTGTGACACGTCGCACAGTAACTGTCTGTCAGCAGCAGCACCCACCAAATTTTGGAGGAAAGTGTTATTTGTCACGATGACAGTGCACGTTCGCTAATGTAAAAATGACGTCATCCGTTTAATAGTTCGCGTGAGCAATACGAACAAATTCAAATTGCGCGCGGCGATATCAATTAACAACTCAAGCGGCGAATCTGGGCTGATGAATAGACTTACGCACTTCTGCGCACCATTGGCTTCGTAGAAGGCAAAATGCACCTGTTGACTAACGGCGATTGCAGCTTATTTTAGCACTTGAATTTTGTCTGTGTTGTCACCGTCTGCAATTATAAGTTTTATTTTTTATAGATACGCCATTTATTCGTGGATGCATTCAAAACTTTTAAAACAACGCAGCATAAAATAAAAACAAACGCTACCTGTATTGCCTGAAATAAACCAAACGTCCCACAAAATGTTTGTATTTAATGTGCAGTATACTACTAGTGTGAATGGTAAATACGTATTTTGGAAATAAAATGTATCTGGACATGCATGTGCATCATGGAAGGAACCGGTGAGATATTGTCTTCTATTCCAATATTTAGACAGCACAGGTTGCGTCCATAATTTTTTAACCTAACCTATAAGTATAAATTTAAATGTTTTTTTTTGTAGTGAAATGCGAGGCAAACTGGCGTGTCTTTACTGGCGCGTTTGGTTGTAAAAATTAATTAATTCAGTTTTCAATTAAAATTACAAGCATTACTTACTTAATGTACCTAAATGATTCTNTGGTTGTAAAAATTAATTAATTCAGTTTTCAATTAAAATTACAAGCATTACTTACTTAATGTACCTAAATGATTCTGTCACCTGGGCACTGCTTGCTTGGGGAAGGCCTAAATTGTTTGTACAGTAGCTACCCAAAGAGGTAATTATTGAGAATACGGGCTTTGGTAATTATCTAGTTTAGGGGCTTTTCTGAAAAACACAATAAAATTTTAAAATTACGATATATTTCTACTCTACTAATGATGCAGAACACGAATATACTAGGGGCATCGCTTTAAAATAAGNATGGTTCCTTTAAATCCCTAAAATCCTAAATTCGTAGTTTAGTGTAAAACCCTACAATCCTAGGTTAGTTTAAAATCATACAATCGTAGGTTTGAGTAAAACCCTAAAATCCTAGGTTAGTTTAAAACCATACAATCCTAGGTTAGTTTTAAAATGTAAAATAGTGATTCACCCATCATGGGGTTAGGTTCTGTTAGGTTAGGTGGGNCAATCCTAGGTTAGTTTTAAAATGTAAAATAGTGATTCACCCATCATGGGGTTAGGTTCTGTTAGGTTAGGTGGGTACATATAACGAAATTAGTCTTACGTTAATGCCCCTTGTACACTCATGTTCTGCATCATTAGTAGAGTGGNGGTGGGTACATATAACGAAATTAGTCTTACGTTAATGCCCCTTGTACACTCATGTTCTGCATCATTAGTAGAGTGAAAATATACCATTTTTGGTGAATTTTTTTTTTTTTACAGAAAAGTCACTAAACTTCATAATTACCATTCCTCTATCCTCGGCCAATTCAACTTTACCTCACTCCACGAAACACCATGATCTACTAAAACGCCACATAGGCGAATATTACACAATGAAGCACTCGTTCATAGACGAATATAACGCACAGAAGCACTCGTTCTTGCTTTCTCAGTTTTTAAATCAGTCGGATTGGGACGTCANTTCATAGACGAATATAACGCACAGAAGCACTCGTTCTTGCTTTCTCAGTTTTTAAATCAGTCGGATTGGGACGTCACAAGTTACCCTGGCATAGATACAAAGGCTACTAAACGGCCTCAAAAATTTAAGTTAAAATCACATGACGCGTCACCGAGACCTAACATTACCCACAAGCCAACAAGGTGACGGCAGGAATCATGGCGTCCATCGTAAACAAACCGGCGACTACTTGTATTTTTAACTATTTTATTTAATACATTCTACTTATTTTAACATGACGCCCTCCTGAATATTAACAAGGTAAGCTGTGAAGAATCCATTAATGCAACTTTAGTTAATCTAGGACGCTTCCTTCAGAACAGCCGCTAAACTGGATAATTACCCTAACTCTCTTCCATTAAACTTACATGCTGCANCTAGGACGCTTCCTTCAGAACAGCCGCTAAACTGGATAATTACCCTAACTCTCTTCCATTAAACTTACATGCTGCGTTCCCTATCCCGTCTGGTCTCACTGCCTTACTGCTCTTCAACCCTCTGATTAACATTTCTATCTCCCACTCCCTCATCTTAAACTTACTAAAAAACTCACAATCCCTTCTAGCCATACAACCAAATTCTGAAATAAAATCGCCTACTCAAATATATAAGTATTCGNAAAAAACTCACAATCCCTTCTAGCCATACAACCAAATTCTGAAATAAAATCGCCTACTCAAATATATAAGTATTCGCTCCGAAAGTAACAGGTAAACTCACAAACAACAAGGTTAAAAATTTTACCTCTAGAAGCAACAAAATAAAAAAAATACTTGATTCTAGGGGGGAAATCCCCGAGTTGGCAATTCTGTAATAAAAAACTACAATTTTGAAAAATTNAAAAAAATACTTGATTCTAGGGGGGAAATCCCCGAGTTGGCAATTCTGTAATAAAAAACTACAATTTTGAAAAATAAATGAATACTGGAAACGTTTAGCTATTTATTATTTTGGGTGTGTATGTCAATACTTTACTACACGTAAAAAGTTGTATTTGGCAGAAATAATGGTAATTATAAAATTAGAAAATATAACCNATGTCAATACTTTACTACACGTAAAAAGTTGTATTTGGCAGAAATAATGGTAATTATAAAATTAGAAAATATAACCTGGAAAGTAAAATTTACCGATTTTTATTTAATTGACTTGAATGGGATTCATAAAATCTTGTAGAGTAAGACCCGTTTTATAAACAATACATCTTTGACTTACAGCAACTATAAAATAATTTTATCTACTATATCTAAATATTCAAGCAATATATATTAATAATATACTATCACCAACACTAACTCAAATGTACTTTGGACCAAAATCAAGGTCAAAATTACGTATACAAACCAAAACAGAACCTTGATANCAACACTAACTCAAATGTACTTTGGACCAAAATCAAGGTCAAAATTACGTATACAAACCAAAACAGAACCTTGATATTAAAACAGTAAATCCAAAATGCCACTCTCCTATGCCAAATTTATATGCGATCGCTGTGACACGTCGCACAGTAACTGTCTGTCAGCAGCAGCACCCACCAAATTTTGGAGGAAAGTGTTATTTGTCACGATGACAGTGCAAGTTCGCTAATGTAAAAATGACGTCATCCGTTTAATAGTTCGCGTGAGCAATACGAACAAATTCAAATTGCGCGCGGCGATATCAATTAACAACTCAAGCGGCGAATCTGGGCTGATGAATAGACTTACGCACTTCTGCGCACCATTGGCTTCGTAGAAGGCAAAATGCACCTGTTGACTAACGGCGATTGCAGCTTATTTTAGCACTTGAATTTTGTCTGTGTTGTCACCGTCTGCAATTATAAGTTTTATTTTTTATAGATACGCCATTTATTCGTGGATGCATTCAAAACTTTTAAAACAACGCAGCATAAAATAAAAACAAACGCTACCTGTATTGCCTGAAATAAACCAAACGTCCCACAAAATGTTTGTATTTAATGTGCAGTATACTACTAGTGTGAATGGTAAATACGTATTTTGGAAATAAAATGTATCTGGACATGCATGTGCATCATGGAAGGAACCGGTGAGATATTGTCTTCTATTCCAATATTTAGGCAGCACAGGTTGCGTCCATAATTTTTTAACCTAACCTATAAGTATAAATTTAAATGTTTTTTTTTTTGTAGTGAAATGCGAGGCAAACTGGCGTGTCTTTACTGGCGCGTCACCAACATTTTTAATTAATTAAGTCAAAAGTTAATTTTAATGTTCGTATACTTACTTAATGTACCTAAATGATTCGGTCACATGGGCACTGCTTGCTTGGGGAAGGCCTAAATTGTTTGTACAGTAGCTACCCAAAGAGATAATTATTGAGAATACGGGCTTTTAAAAAAAACTAGTCGGAAAATGGTACATATCGACATTACTTATCACACGACATGAATTTACTAAAGGTATCACAATATTTGCAGTTACATGCTACCAAATGCCATAGTGGTGAGGGCTATGAAGANGAGTAGAAATATATCATAATTTTAAATTTTTATTGTGTTTTTCAGAAAAGCCCCTAAACTAGATAATTACCCGGGCTTTTAAAAAAAACTAGTCGGAAAATGGTACATATCGAGATTACTTATCACACCACATGAATTTACTAAAGGTATCACAATATTTGCAGTTACATGCTACCAAATGCCATAGTGGTGAGGGCTATGAAGATCAGGGTAATTGTGGGGTAAAACATAAAAAATTGATGCAAGTTACATGTCATGTGAGTTTCTAAACCACGTTAAATGCGAGCAGACCTAACCTTACTCAACCTAACTTCACAATATGTAATTACAGGTGAGAGTGTGTGTGTTAGAAAAAGTATAATAAGTTAGCTCATGGTGGTTTATCCATCCGCTCTGATTCACCTGTTGTGAAGGGAGGTTTAATTTGTTTAGATGTTCTTCATTCTACATGGCTAGCGGCAGCTGTACGTAAGACCTTCAATTACCACAGTCATATGCAACACTATACGCTACTATTAACTACACTTACTTTCCACACAAAAATTAGAGTATAAATTACTTTACTCACCCATCTAAGCGGCCAATAAAGTTTTTTTGTGATGTATTGCTGATAATACACGTATAGAACATGTTAACGTGTCTTCAATTATTGTAAACCCTGTAACCACCTGTAGTACCTCACAATATTTATATTATGAAACTTCACATAGAAACAATTGCAAAGAAACATTAGTATTTCCGCACAATACTTTGATTTAACATGTCGCATGGAAATAATCACAACGAAAAATGCTTAATAGCACTCATAAACCACAAGTAGTCGCGTGGTAAAATCCACATGGTGCATTGCAATTGTGGACACTCCCAGCATACAACTGCCACGTAAACCAAATTGATGCACATTTGTTTCCCGTCTCTGTGCATGATTGTTCAACAAATGTATCATGGCGATATGCATCAACTGCTTGTAAACAACAACTCTCCATGTCTTTTTGGTAATTATCCAGAGTAGCTGGTTTTATGTATAAAGAAAAACCCACAAAAGTGGTATATTTCCACTCTACTAATTATGCTGAACACGAATATACTAGGGGCATTAATGCCCTACTAATTTTGTAATATGTGCCCACCTAACTTAACTGAACCTAACCCCATGATGGGCTAATCACTATTTTACATTTTTAAACTAACCTAGGATTGTAGGGTTTTAAACTAACCTAGGATTGTTGGGTTTTAAACAAACCTACGAATTTAGTCTAATCTAGGATGTAAGGGATTTATAGGAACCATAAAACACACCGGAAGAATATGAATTAACTCACCTAGGTAGGCAGCGGGTACAATTCCTCCGTCCTCGGCCAATTCAACTGTTGTACACCTTACCTCACTCGACGAAACAAGTAACACCTGCCACGTAGGCGAATATTACGGACAGAAGCACTTGTTCATAGGTGAATATTACGCACAGAAGCACTCATTCTTGCACTCTCAGTTTTTAAATCGGTCGGATTAGGACGTCACCACTCGCGCTTGCAACAATACAACCGCACTATCTCGCATCTGAACTGCAACTGAAATTCCATGACGATGACGTCTAAAGATCGTTACGATGACGTCTTCAGGCCTTGACGACGTCAATCACCCACAGCCAATAACGTGACAGCACAATGCCGAAAATCACCGAAAATAATGGCATCCGACGTAAACAAAGCGGAGGGCTGCTCGTACTTTTAACTATTTTATTCAAAACTTTCTACTTATTTTAACATTACGCCCTCCTGAATATGAACAAGGTAAGCTGTGCAGAACTCATTAATGCTACTTTTGTTGGTCTAGGACGTTTCCTTCCGAAAAGCAGCTACACTGGATAATTACAGTGTTCTCTCATTTAATTCAATTCAGCAATAGAAATATATTTGACATATTTTTTACGTGTTTTACCACATAAACATCCTGATCTTCAAAGCACATTTCATGGTATATACTGCAAATTACGTGAAGCCCAAAAAAAATTCCTAATAAGTGTGATTAGAAATTACAATGTATACCATTTACAGATATTATTTTCCCGCTTTTTGAAAAAGTTCTTATTCAGTAATATTACTGACCTGGCCTGGCTTCATGACCCTGAAAAGTGCATCCTGGATGTTAAGTCACATTATAACTGTCAAAATTCACGGTTAGGGTACAGATGCACCCAAGAATGTCCTATTCAGCCAAAGGCACGAGTCACTTACCATTCAGGTGCCCTAGATTGTTTCCGATGGCCAACTGTTTCATTTATTTCATTTTTTAGTGTTTACAACTTTGCACTGCAGCAAAAAACATTTGCTAACATCAAAAAGACAAATAAAACTTGTATAGAATGTAATGTAACATTAAAACTCGGGGTGGAAACAAAAACTGGTATCTAAATTCACAAACAAATATTTCTCATGAATGAAACAAGGGCTCATGGCATGGGAAGAGATCAAGGACACATTGCACTGAATTTGAACACAGATTCATTCACATTGTATAGCGGTGGAGTGGAGTGGAGAGATTTAGGCGGCTCTTAACATCTTAGTCTTGGAGCCGACAAGGGTGAAGTGAGGTGGGTATGGAGCAGCGCCGAAATACAAGGGTGGGGGAAACTGGAGATTCCCGAGAAAATCTAGCGACCAGCAGCATTATTCGTTACGATTCCCACGTGCGAAAATCCGTGAGTGACCTCGCTGGGAATTGGACCTGGTTTACCTAGGTGGGAGGCAAGTAGAGTAACCACTACACCACTGTGGTCCTGCAGGGCTTTCATCAGCTGGAAAGATATGAAATATAATTTGTTCTTGAAACTATACCAAGCTAACTTTAGTATACGTAAAGAATTTCTCACTTTAGTGACTTTTAAGGCTTTACAGAAGTTGCTAGTTCATTTCCGCATGGACATTTTGTTTTTAGCTTACGTAATGGGTGGGCTGTGAAGATACCAAAATTGTGGGCTAAAATTATGAAAATAATACTAATGAAAATTCCAAAAAAGATGAATATGTGATCCCTTTACACAACAGAATTCCCAAGAATAAATATACGAGCAGGTAAATATGTACGGCCCTTCACACTTGCATCAATCGTACTCTGGAAAGCCTAGCTGCACATATTTACAAGTAACCAGCTTTCTTGAGATTTGTAAATAACTGAAATGTATATGGTATTGTTACATTAATGTCTGAGTTCATGAGGGATGGAGGTTTTAATAAAAATAAAAAAACAAAATTTGATTTTTAATTATTCACACAGCTATTATTTACATCAATAATCTATCTATCTCCTCAATTACTCTTTTTATTTTCCAGTGAGCACAATATTTAATGTTTATTTCAACTCTAATTAACATCCTTAATGTCTCTGTTAGGTTATAGACTTTGTAATGACGCAATATATTCGTAATTTTGCGGGACGTGGGTGTAAAATTCTTTCGTGTGTTTGAAGCTTTGGAAAGCTTCTTAATATTTTTATCGGGTTCAAGTTTAAAGCCGTGGTGGCTCGTTTCCCGTGTTAGTTTATCTCGGCAGACATGTGCGTTTGTATGTTATCGGGAGGATGTTGGCCGTGTTACGATTTATCAGGAGTCCGGTTGTGTTTCGTTTCGAACTTTCATTAATTAGATTAGTTCGTTTCTGTGGATCAGGCAACGTCAACAAGTTTTAGTTCCTTCGGCGCAGTTTTAATGAGTCAACAAATTTTATACGAAACGAGAGGTTAGGTTTATCTGGATCAGGCAACGTCGACAGGTTTTAGTTCCTCCAGCGCAGTTTCAGGCAACGTCAACAAGTTTTTGTTGTACGAGAGGTTCGTTTCTGTTGACAACGTAGTATCGATAACGTGTTGAGAGCGGGACATGTGCAGTTTTAGATGACGCTTCTGGCAGATGCTGGGCGCTTATCTCAGGAGAGGGGGGTGATAGGCAGCACAAAAAGGGCATCTATCTGTCTGTCGCCCTAGAAGCAGTCTTAGTCAGTCGTCAGGGAGAGTGACTTCACGTCGCCCGTGAGGGCAGGTCAGGGCAGTCGAGAAGTATCATGCAATGCTAGCCTAGGCCGCGTTCGGGCAGGACTAGAACCCCCACATCGGCAACTAGACTTTAATATATCATTTCTCAGCCGGTGTGGGAGGTAGCTGCATTTTAAGTTTCTTCGGGTCAGTTTTTAAATACATTAATAAACGGTAAACCACTGTGACGCTGTTCTGTACTTGGATATTTATCTCTGTAAGGTTCGTACTCTGAATACCTGTAATTCATCTGTGAACTGTGTCATTCAAAAAATGATAAATAAAGTATAGAACAAACTAACTTCGAACTTGAACTTTATTTCAAAATTAACTAGTGTTCAATTAACTGAGTCTCGTGTATTCTACCCTGAGCAAGTCGTGGCAAATAAACAGTCGGCAGTGTAAGCTGCATTATTTTAAATAACGTGTTAACGAGACACTGCCAGATACTTTACAACTTATAGTCAATTAACTCATACTCATCATTAACACAACGTTCAGTCAATCTGTTGCCATCATTTGTAATGTATTTCACATCCGCATCCAGTACAATAGTCCAGCCTGCCAGTCGCACTATTTGCTGCACCAATGCTCGCAGTCGTAGACTTCTCTCGCCGCTCATTTCACTCTGTCTTCTACGGCTGAAACTCCAGCCAGTCGTACACTCAACAACTCCCGGCTCGGAGACCTGACGCGCTTTTTATAGCCGCTGGCCTTGAGCTGGAAGGATTACCACACCCTTAGTCTAGCTGAGAGAAACTAGGGCAGTCATTCAGAGCATTCTTCAGATAAATGCAGAAATTCAATACAACCCAGGTCAGAAGCGCATGAGATTCATGGGCTTATCACAGCGGCCCGGCTTTGTAACTGAAAGCTTTATCGCTCACCATTCAAAACATTCCATTGACTGGCCGGCCATTATCATATTACAACTCTCTGTTCTCTTTGCTCGGGCGGGATGGGTCAAGGTCATGGGCGCGGACCAGCAACACGTAACAGTATTTAAATCATGTGGACATAAAAGTTGATGCTATCAAATGTAAATTGTAAGTACGATAAAGGATTACCATTCCCACC
>NQII01012236.1:0-16281 GCA_002778355.1 Clitarchus hookeri
AGAGCGTCCCCTTCATATTCGGGACGACCAAGCGGGAAGGGGCATCCTCCTACTCAGACGAGGACTTGGTATCTGACACCTTCTGGAAGTTCATCAACGACGACCTGGAGTCGTACATGGTGCCGATAGAACTGGGGCTCGCAGTCGGCTCTGAAGAGTCCAAGAAGGTGGCGCAGATCGTGAAGAAGTTCTACTTCGGCAACCAGAGCATCTCGAAGGAGACCAGCGAGACGTTTGTTCTCCTGCGGTCGGACATGAAGTACACATTCGGCGTGATAACCTCAGTCCATGTGTACGCCAAGTACTCCGCCAGCAGGACCTTCAACTACTGGCTGACGTACGGCAATGCCACGCACCGCCTGGAGTTCTTCTACGTGGTGTACGACGGCAAGGTGAAGGGCGAGACGTCGGCGGACGCCGCTCTAGCTCGGTCAGTGGGGCAACTGTGGACCAACTTCGCCAAGACAGGAGTGCCTACAGCATCAGGCGAGGTAACGTGGCAGCCAGTCAGCGCCGGAAATTTCCCCTACCTGGAAATCAACCCTCCTAACAAACTGAAGAAAGACGTGAGAAAGGATCAGATGCAGTTTTGGAACAAAATATTCATAAAATATCACAATTCAACAGTCACATTTTAGTTAGTACTTTGAAATTGTGCAAAAATTATAAGACCAGCTTCAGTAAAATCACGCAATAACTAAAAGAAGACGTTTTATTAAATGCGCAATGCATATGTCCATAAATGCTTATATTTGTAGTGCGTCTCAAAGTTTTTTACAATGTGAATAATATTCTATTAGAAAACAATGCTCTGCTGTTGTAAAGATATGACTCATTCTCCATCCAGAACTGGCGTAGGAAAAGGCCAGTGGAAATATTGTTTTCCTCAACATTACATCTATTTGTGTTTGTTACCTTCAATATATAATAAAAACCTAACTAAAAATGTATTTTTTTTTCTAATTTTCTAGATGCTATTGTGTAGGTTTGGGGATTCTTGAATCTCTAATCTACTAATAAACGAGTATTAAAATAAATTAATGGAAATGACGAGATAAATACGGCAGAGTTTGGTTTCAGAATAACTACTACAGCGTTTTTTATATGTTTTCCAATTATAAAATTGACTTAAATTTATAATGAAATATATTCCGTATAAGGTGATGTAAAATTATATATTTCAAGCATGTCGGACACTTATTTTCAAAATAGTGGAAATACTGTCATATCAGCTTAGAATGCTATATCTTCGATACCATGTAATGAAGTCCAACTTACGTTACAGAAGATGGCGGACGCCAGCTCCGATTAGTAAAACAGTCTCTGACTAGACGAGCTGCAAAATGCATAAATTTGGCGGTGGCATTTTTGAATATGTGTTGTAAAGGAAATTTAAACAACAAAAACCCAACACGTAACGATCTGTTCATTTACTACCATCTGTATAGTTCCCATTATTGCCAATTTCACATAGCTGTATCTTAAATGTATCTGTGAACAGAGCGTATGTTTATTGATGTTTTCCCTTCAGAACGGTACATAATATCACCTCTTAACGTTTGCCTGTTCCCCCCTGAAACTTCCTGTATGCATACGCACAGGCAAACTAACACAACATTCGCGTTTTACTGGAACAGCCAATATAATTGTCATTTTCATAGCTATGGCACTGCGCTTTAAAGTCACCAAAAAGCGAATAGACATAATGCTATTGCTGGCGCCAGAATGAAGAAATGATTATTTTAAGCGCTGCCTTATTTCGCACTCCTATACTAATTGCAATATAACAAATATGGGAAATGTTGTCAGGATAGACTTCATTATGTTGTTAAACTTCAATAGTAGTAAAATTCACAGCGATAAGAAAAACCCACAGTTGTCTCACTTATGGATTGACTTAATACCGATTACATTGTGTTTATGTATGAAATATGTTGCTTGAAATACGGAACTGTGTCAATTCGTATCTGATCCAACTGTAGCAATCACGTTCACGAAGTTGGCTGTGTTGAAAACGCTAAGAGAGGGCATCGTTATGTTATAAGTAACTCTTGCAAGACAGCGGAACTATTTCATGAACAGTAAATAATAATGTTTATATGTAATTAATATTTTTAGGGGTTTGTGAGCCCCTCATAATATTTTCGTCCCAAACATATGCTAAGCGGACACAACGTTACATTACGCACCTCATGTACGCAGGCATCCGCCACTCCGGGCATAGCTACACACTCGAGTTAACCCACTTGTCATTTATCTCATATTACCATTAAACACTTCAGCTTTTAAACACTTCATCTTACGACTTAAGACTGCTTTCATGAGAGAGGCAAACATGGGTAATTTTTTCCATGACCAATAGGGTTACCCTATTTATAAAAATAATTTTCTGTAATAGTTTACTGAAAATCTTATATCTTCGTTTATAAAATAAATTATCAGACAGAAGGATTACTTTATTATAACATGTAGGATTTAAGATTCTCCACCAATTGAATCCGAGTTTGACGTTAGCCCTTACTAAGGGGAGACTAAATGGGTCTCCAGGCCGCACACAAACAAATAACAGTATTTTGCGGCACAAACTAAATTAATTAATCTTTTGTTACTGAAATCATTATGAAATAACTAGAAACAAAAATGATATACTAGTAGAAGGGAAATTATGAGTTCGGAATAACGTCGTCTGGCATCGGAGCTCTGTCATTCCGGTCGGCCGCCGGCCATGTTGTCTAGCATTTCATCGACAAAATCACTTGTTTCACCCCAAATTTTTTTTTCAGAAATGGATTATTCAATACATAAATCACTTTTCTCACAAAATGTTTTTTAAAAAATATAAAAAATAATTCCGACCGAGCCCTCAAATGAGGAAAGCGGATACGGTGCTACTCGTTGTGAGAGCCTGAAATCTGCAAATCAGTAAAGAGGATTCGAGACTGTTAGCGGAATGAGTATCCTAATCCTCAGAGCAGTACAAGCGAACTCGAGGCTCCGAGTAAAGTCCAGACACCGGGCGGACATGACGTCATCCAATATACAGCTACGGTTCCTGGCCCGGCTATTCTGATTGTGGTTTTCAGTAGTTTTCCGAAATTACGCCAGGCGATTCATAATAAAGGCCTCGTTGGATTCCTTCCACGATCCTGATATCGATGAGACGTTGAACCATTACTTACCTCCTGAAGTCCGCAAACAGTGAAACAACTCTACGAGCGCCACCAACCAGCATTGCGGTTAGCACCGTGACTTTGTTGTTGGTTCGTTACACTGCCACATGCTGTTTAGCATCCGACATTAGCTTATGAATTTCGTTCGTGTTCCAATTGTAAGGTTGAATTTTAATTTCATAATTTTATAATTTTGGTAATATTATGGTTATAACATGTACGTTCTGTATACTTGAGGTCTTCTGTTTATTCATCACAGATCTGTCACAACGAAAGACAGCGCATGTATGAGCACGTAACTTGCTCTTGTGAAATAATTATTAAGGACACTCTTTGTAGAGAGAGACAGTCACTGGCGAACTAGGCTATGACGTCGCTTGCAGGAAACTAATTTTTGAAGACTGAAAACACCTCCTTGAACACAGCGAGTATCATAGATATTGATTTCTTTAGTTATACATCTTGTGTGCATGTCTGTGTGTCAGTTTAGTAATAGGCACGCTGCCGGCTACAAAACGAGTGAAAGTCGACCACAAGGTGATCACTGACGCTTGAGATGACTTCCTGGGCACTTCTCGTCTTCGGCTTCGCCGTAGCCAGCGCTTCATTGTCTGAAGCCGTACAGGTAACATACGCAGTCTCTCTTACCTTACTTAAACATTTTAGACTTCTATAACTCCAAATAATGTTTCACATAAACCGTCTTTGCGGGTTGAATTCAACCTGATGTGGAGCGAGTTAAATGCGAATTTCCTTTACACCAGCTGTTATAATAATGTTAAACTGTACATAGACAGATCGAAGTAGCGTGTGTATTCTAGCTGTCATTTCTATCAATAGAAAAAAAGTTATTTGAGTACCATAGAACTTGATATGAAAATAAATATACGAAATTAGGCAAAAGGTTTTTTAATTACGCGAAATATTTTGCTTTTCCGAACATTAAATATAACCTGTACCATAAACGTATTGAACTGTTCGATAATACCCTTTTTGACGGGTGATTATTTTACAAATAAGTACCAATCCTGATTCGGTGTCCGTGAATAAAAGGTTAACAATTTTTTTTAAAAGTTGTAATGTACAATTCATATTAGTAAGAAGGCCTTTGTACCATTTCTACTCCACTTTATAGGAAAGCCAACTTGTTAACACAGTGTTTAAATCAATTTCCATCTAGATACGTAACGCGGATACAGTTTTCAGTGTACATATACATTTTATTCCAATTTATGGGCACCCCTTTTAGTAGAAGATACAACAGACAAAAATTCACATTTAGAGGACAAACAAAGTTTGGAAATATCGGAATGTATTATGCAATGCTCTGTGTGATGTCACTACTAATTTTTAATGTTGCTGCACAATTTATAAATAATGCAAATAAATGGAATCACCATTTGGAAGTTTCAGAGACAATTTTCAAATCAAGTTAAAGTTTTCAGGGGTTCATTCACAAGACCAGCTATGAGTGAGTGAAGAGATTTGGGTGGTTCTTGACATCGAGGTTTTGAGAGTCGATGGGGGTGAAGCTAGGTGAGTATGGAGCAGCACCGGAATTAAAGGGCGGGAGAAACGGGAGATCCCCGAGAAAACCCGCCGAACAGCGGCATCGTCTGTTACGAATACCACACGTGAAAATCCAGGAGTGACTACGCCGGTAGCTGAACCCTGTTCCCGTACGTGGGAGGCGAGTAGTCTAACCACTACATCACCGTGGCCCCTACCGACTGAGAGTGGTAAGGAGTTGGTAAATGTAATTGTTTGAATTCGAGTTTCACATCATGCATCTGCTCGTTTCTATGTTATATACAGAAATAATTGCAATAGCGAGCAGCGTGAACTTTTGTACAGCGAAATAATAAAGAAACGTACCCGAAAACTGTCCGAAGAAATCCTTGAACACGTATTTTAATATTTCAAGTTAAATGTAAAATACGTGTTTATTACCAATTTTACGAAACTATTTACGAGAGCATACTGTGTGTTTAGTTTGTAACCATGACAAAACCTGAACTGTCTCAAAATTGTTTCATGAAAATATTTTAGGTTGCCACACATGTTTTTCATAAAATTTTGTAACGCCGAGACTTAATTAATTTTTTATATCAGGTTATTTATCATTATGTAAAATCTAACGGAAATTTGTATTTCATGTATTTCCATATTTTCATTGCTTTTAAGTGATTCTGAAAAATAAAATAAGGCATATGGGAACATGTGACTCATACATCTGCTTAACTCTATCAAACTAGATGAATTGAATGTTGCCTACCTACCGGCATTTAAATTATGAATCAATGCATTTAGTGAGTTCTTCGAAAATTTTGGGGGTCGCGGTGGCTGAGCGGTTAGCCTGCTCGCCTCCCACCATGGCAAACCAGGCACAATCCCCGGCCTGGTCACTCCGGATTTTCGCACGTGGGAATCGTGCCGGACGATGTCGCTGGTCGGCGAGTTTTATCGGGGATATCCCGTTTTACCCCGCCCTTGCATTCCGGCGCTGCTCCATGCTCTCCTCGCTTCACCCTCATCGGCTTTCAATAAAACAATGTAAAGAGCCGCCCATGTCTCTTCACTCGAAAACTGCGGGGTTCAAGTAACTGACGTTATGAGTAATAACTCATCGTTAGGAAACAAATCATGAATATATGACCATATCTGGTTTGTGGTCATTGTAGTGATCTAAACTTTTTGCAAAACGCTTGATTCACAAACTGAACCAAATTTTAAATAGACATATTAGAATATGGTTCGACTAAGGGTATAACTAAGGGCATTACCTGTAATTTTTTATCTTTACTGCCATTAATATATCTTCACTAGCGTTTTCGCATTATTTTTATTACGATTATATCGATACACGTTAGTGAAGTTACAAGAATTTACCACTTCCGAAACTCAATATAATATGGCCCTAAATACTACCATAGGAAATTACTTAATACAAGACTGAAATGTTTGTGTTGGTAAAATAAGTGCTAAAGGTTTAAGGTAGGGGACTCTGGCCAATCTGATCCAAAAATCCGCTGAGAAGGGGGATATTTAAGGTATGGAGCACTGTGCTTTACGTTCGATTCTCACTACGTTTTAATGTTTAATATAAATGTCAGTACATAGTAGATGGGCTATCGAAATACCTTTTAATATTTCCTGGTAAATAACTAAGTGTTTATATCAGTATGCTTGATTTAAAGGATAATCTCGTTTTATTCAGTAGAAAGCAAAACTGCCAAGGGGAAGGGGAGAGAGCTGAAGCCCGCAGCTAACTGAGGCGTGTGCTGTTGTTCCGCAGCTGTCGTCTGCTGAGGCGCTGACAGTGACTGTGGCACAGGGAGCTCTACAAGGCGCTGTGGACACGACGGCAGATGGCACCACCTACTACTAGTTCCTGGCCATTCCCTACGCCAAGCCGCCTCTTGGCAGCCTTCGTTTCAAGGTGAGACCACTCACACTGTACAGAGCCAGGTACACACGAGGTACCTCATGCTCGTTATAGTACGTAGCCCGCCACGGACCGGTCTGTAGCTGAGGCCTGGCAACATATGAGCCGTCCTACAAACATCCCGGCTATAGTCTTCGGTGACGGTAGTNGGCCTGGCAACATATGAGCCGTCCTACAAACATCCCGGCTATAGTCTTCGGTGACGGTAGTAAGGACGCACTACCCGATGTTTGCGAGACAGCTGATAGCGCGCGCATCTCTTGCTTCCTCGCGATGCTCCACCTTCTGAGACTTGCCCTCGCTCCTGCTGGTCCAGTACAATCACCAGTCTGCGTGGTCTTGGTGACTCTGGTCACTCAGATGCTGTAGTCTTTAAGTCTCGGAGAGTGCTGTATCAAGGAGGTGCAAATTTCTTTAGTCTTACTTAGCATAAATATTTCATTTCAAACAAACATGATCTCCAAATGAAAAGAAAAAAAAAGGGATGTTTACTGGAAGACATAAACTGGATTACAAATAATACAACTGGCTAACGTAGTTGAGAAAGACTATCTTAATATTCGCATCACTGACTCAGAGCTGAAAAGTTAATAACCTCTATTTAAATATTCTTCTGATTTGAATTTGGTCTTTTTGGCTAGCTGTAGGCAAAAAAACTTTAGTTATTCATGTCAAAATATTCGAACATAAATGGGAAACACTAAAGGAACGTACTAGTGAAATTCCGTTATTAAGGACTCTGCCTAGAAAGCCTGCAGCCACTGATATTAAATGGGGAATTAATGTTAAATATATGCCTTCTCAAAGCATTAATTAAAAAGGTAACAATTTTAAACAGAAACATACTAAGTTACATTTCTTAAGGAGTACTAGCGCGTTAAGAAAACTTGGCCATTTTTACACTGAATCCTATACTTAATAAAATTTTACTTTGCAATTTTTATTAACATCTAATAAATATTTTTTATTTTTTATTTATTACTGTGACAACGTTTTCTGAGAAAGTTGAACTAAATATTTTTTTTTTGAAACAGTTATATTTAAATTGCATGCATTGAGTAGGAATTTGTGTAATACTGATTTCTCATGTAATCCCAGTGGCTACAGGCTTCGAAGTTAGCGCCCTCATGGAGCTGCTGAGTTGTTTTGTATTAGTACGCAAGATTTTGTTTCCTTTTGACTCGCTGAACACAGCTACTTATTTTTTTTAAATAGTTTGAATATAAAACCGGTATAGGAAAAGGAATAATAAATAATTTGCTCCTCGATGACTGCTAGTATTTTACTTCCACGCCAGAATGTTACGTGTAGTCTATTCACGGTATACTCACACTTTTATAATCAAATACATTTGACAAATCACGTCGTATGTGACGTGTTTGTTGTTTTCTAAATACGTCATATATCATAAGAGTTTTATCCTTCCGTGAATATAATAGAATCGTATTATTGGTTAAACGGAACTTTTATTTACTTTTGTCTATAAGTGGTTATATTTCTTGTATCATCAAAATAAATAAAAACAGGGAGAAAATACGTGTGTTAGTATAACCTAGTAGGAATAGTAAAAAATGTAGTGCACACAAATTTGATGCGTTGTCCCTTTAGTGTTGTTTTCTAGATTGTGTTAAATTATGTTTGCATGAGGCGGAGGAATACACAGAAAGTAGAACTTTATCAGGGCTTCAGAAAAGTTGTAAGCAACCATAACTGGGCTGTAATACCTATTATTACATCTACAATATTAACACTGCAGCAAACAAAGGCCTGCCACTACTCTCTTAAATATGACGACATAGAACTACTTTTCAACTGCCAATACTACCTTACAATACCAATGATACGTCAATGCATGTCTATGTCAAAATATTTGCATCTATGGCTGGGACGTCTTCCAATCCGGACTGCTTGCACAAGTGTCCAATGTACCATAGATATGCCATGCCGTATCTGTTATGGCGGTCTTGGTGTGACGAAGCAAGTTTCCCGAATTAACTTTATACAGGCATTGGCTCAAATAGCACAAATGTTAACTGAAAGCGTTACAAATGGTAAACGAATATATATAATGAAGCTTTTGTGCCGATTAAAACCCATTTCGTCTGCAATAAAACGCGCTTGGCTATTTTTTTTTGTCGCGAGACTCTCACTTATTTCACAGCTACTATATTCCATATTTTAGTTTGTCCCACCTTAATCAGAACAAAATTACATATTGTAACACAAAAAAAGTCCTTAAAAAATTTATCGAATAACGTTATATCTTAAGAATAAAGTTAAAGTTAATAAATTTTCAAAAATTTATAAAGTTTTAATTATTGGTCAGATTCTGAATGTTCTTACTAAAAATAATAATTTTAAAATAATACATTTCACTGTATACAAATTGTTCATAAGTGTGTTATACGTATTTCAAGTTGTAGGTGAAACGTAAGTTCGTTGTATATATAACTACAAAATATAATAAATACGGTCGCCTTGTGCTACATATGTAATATTTAAGAGTGTTGAGGAAGACTACGTGATATTAGTACAGATTATATATATATGTATATATATCCATATAATTCATGCTGACTTCCCGGTTACATTACATTCATTCTTTAAAAAGCCGCANTATATATATGTATATATATCCATATAATTCATGCTGACTTCCCGGTTACATTACATTCATTCTTTAAAAAGCCGCATAAGTAAAGTTTTAAAAATGGCATGTTAAAAGGCTACTGTTTCCGGTAAGTTTGAAATGTGCATAAAATATGTTTCATTGTATCGTTATCATTTTTCCACGAATGGACAAATCAGTTGCCAAACAATATTTATGACACCAGTTATTCGCATGAAATAACTTGAATACAGTCAAAATGTTGAGAAATGCACGTCTCTGTTCATTTGCTGATTATCTCCACCTGCAGTATCCATCTTTGCAATAAACTCTTGTTTCTGCTCTCGCTTCAAAGGTCCGAAGGAATCATTTAAGACCACGAGTGAGTAATGTTAAATGTTTTCAAATTATTTTTTCGTCACGTAGCAATAGCTGGAGTTTTTCAATTTTAGTATAAATCTTCACAAGATATTGCAAAGGAATTGGAACATGCTCCATGCACACAGCGCCATGTGAACACGTGTGTGTTTTGCAGGCTNCACAAGATATTGCAAAGGAATTGGAACATGCTCCATGCACACAGCGCCATGTGAACACGTGTGTGTTTTGCAGGCACTGCAGCCTCCAGACTCGTGGACCGGCGTGAGGAATGCCACGGAGTACGGCGACGACTGCCTGCAGAGCACTACCACCGGCTCCGAGGACTGCCTCTTCATCAACATCTACACTCCTCAGGTACACCCGTCTCTCATCAAACAAACTGACCAACTGCTGTCGGTGACAGTGTAATAAACTACACTGGAGAGCCAAAAAAAACTGGCATAGGCGTGCGTATGCAAATAACAGAGTATGGAACCAATCAGAGTAACGCGATGCTGTCGACAGCGCCTATATAAGACAACAAGCATCTGACAAAGTTGCTAGATTGGTTACTGCTGCTACAATGGCAGGTTATCAAGATTTAAGCGAGTTTGAACGTGCTGTTATAGTCGGCGCACGAGAGATGGGGCTTAGCATCTCCGAGGTAGCGATACAATTTGGATTTTCGCGTACGACCATTTCACGAGTGTACCGTGAATATCGGGAATCCGGTAAAACATCAAATCTTCGACATCGCTGCGGCCAGAAAAAGATCGTTAAAGAACGGGACAAACGACGACTGACGAGAATCATTAAACGTGACAGACGTGCAACCCTTTCTCAAATTGGCGCAGATATGATTTGTGAACTGCCCTGCCGGATTCATGGTGTGAATTGCCTCCTGCATATCTTCAGATATTAGTCGAGTCCATGCCACGTCGTCTTGCGGCACTTCTGCGTGCTCGGGGGCCCTACACGATATTAGGCAGGTGTACCATTTTTTTTCACTTGAGTGCATTTGTAAATTTGTAGAATACTTACTTTTCCAATAATACCACAGTTTTAATTGACTACTGCATTACCATGTAAAAGTTTTTTCTATAAAATATACATGCAACTAGTTTGAATGGAGGGCTTCGAAATGTGCTCAGTTGACTGTAAAAAGTTCAAAATTCTCATATTTTTAGCTTTCTTTTAATGTTAACTATGATGCTTTGTACACGTATCTATATTTATTATTAGGCACAACAACATTAATTGAATATAATTTGGTGCTTTACTGAGATTGCTGATTTCATAATATCACAATTTTAGATTGAAATAGTTGTATTAGTGCTATACAAAATACTGTGGTATGGTACTTACAAAAAATAATAATACAGGAATAACTCATTAAAGCCGAACAAAATTAATTTCGAAACAACGCCGGGATGAATAGAAAATGCAACAGTAAGTTTTTCATAATGGAATCCATTGTGGGACTTGGCATAGCACTGAAACACAATTTATCCCAGCAAGTTCAATTAAACATTACAATTATACTGCGCTATTCAGCACAAATATACACAAATACCGAGGTAAATGTATAATTCATTCGTGAATAAATCGCTTATTTCTTCTAGTAACCATGCCTCGCCAATATGAAGTGTTCCACGAATACCAGTTTAACAATCGTGAAATGGACCACACAGTTATTTGCATGGATAGCTACCAGGCAACTGTAACACTAGATGGAAAATCAAATGATAATTCCCGGAAAGTGTGTGCTTATACATAATGTTCCGTTGTCCGACATATTCACTCGGGCTCCGTCCCGATTGCTTTGTCGAGCTGCATAAACCAACATTCTACCGGACACTGAACCGGACAGTTGTTCCTATTGTATCGGATTATGTGTGCAGATATTCATACTTATAATGTTATCACTTCCGACAGCGTAATCGGGAACGGATCCAACTTTATTGGTTCGCGTGTCACGAGGCTACGAACACAAAAAAAAAGTGATTCGTATATAAAAAAGTGATAGACTAGCCAATACAGTTTTCACAATTCATAAAAACTGTTAGCAGTTAAACAATATAAAAAAAAGTTAAATAATACAAAAATTAGAATTTTTTATAAATGATTAAAATATATTAATTCTGTTGTAAATCATGTGCATGTGTTTTTTACATAAAAAGAAGACATTTCAAAGAATTTATAAAAAAAATGTCGGTATTAGGAAGCAAGTGATTCTGGTCCACAATGCTTTTACCAGCTAACTAGTACTATCATTGGTGGCCTCAATTTGAATCTTTGTAGCACTGTGCTAATATGTGGAAATATTTGATTAATTTTAAATATTGCAATAATATTTGGAAACCATTCTCGACACCTCAGGAAGGCTATGAGAGTATAAACTAATGATTTCAATATTCTATATATAAATCATTTTGCTACTTTTTAGAACAATTTAAGTGTCCAAAACTGACCATTTGTAATATTGAAAGTGTTAAACAGCATTATACATAATTTTGCTAACCAAGCTAATATAATTTGGTCAAAAAACCAGCCAATACAGAATGTACGATGCATAAAAACAATTACAAATGTTCAATGCTTTAACATACGAAAAATAAATTAAGTATGTTAGTCCCCAAAATACATTAATTCTATAGTAAAACCGGTTATATATTATGTTACAATATGTAAGCTGTAAATGAATTAATGTTACTGACTTCTGAAGTGTCTGTGATATAAGTCTCATTTGGACATATTGAAACATGTAACAATATTTTTTGTTTTTAGTTGCAAAAATATTTTGCTTATTTGATGATGTGCCATCATTGAAAGTCATCTTCACAGGTCACCAAGATGTTCTTGTAAACATCCGGTCTTAATGTTCGAACTAAATGCTTCAAGTAGAAGTTTACACTAGCATAAAGAAAATTAAGTGCAGTGCTTCAGGTATAGTTAACACTATTCTACAGCTGCGCGAACAGTCTTTACCGAATCTCTGAACTATATTTCAGACCAAAGTTACCAGAGTGCATCAGTAGTTAAGGTAAACATTTACCTAACAGGAAACTCAAACATTTGAATAAAATATGCTTCATCATTCGAATGAACCATTGTCATTAGCTAAACCCATATAATTTTCAAAAGTGCCAATCACAGGGTTAATATAATTTTGCATTTAAGTATGAATTTTGTCACAGTTACTTGTATCATTTCCTTGAAAAAATTCTGTTTTCATGGCTGTTCTGTATAGTAATGAGGTACATTCACCAGAGATAGGATCGTCATCTGTCAAAATGGTTTTGTTCAAACAAAAGAATACATTTATGCCAGGCAATGTTTTCAGAGCATTTCTGGTAAGGTTCGCCATCAGTATGTTGGCTTACGGACCTTTGGCATTAGTTTCGTAGGTAAGTGCGCTATTCCAGTGCAGCTCTCTAGTCCCCATACAGAGTGATAGAGATGTCGAAGGACATGGTATTGAGATTTCGTCAACAGGTGTGGCTTTTGTATGATCGCACATAAATACTATTCTCATTCGCTCTATGACTTTATCAACAAGTCTTTAATGGAAAAGGGATTAAATCAAGGTGTTTCACTGGTATGATATGTACACGTATTGAATTATACTCCAATTGCTTGTTCCTTGTGCGGCTACATGAAGCATAGAGTTCCCTTAATATTTTTATGAAGTAGGTGGTTGCTCGCGTCTTAGGCATTGTGAAAGGCATNCGGCTACATGAAGCATAGAGTTCCCTTAATATTTTTATGAAGTAGGTGGTTGCTCGCGTCTTAGGCATTGTGAAAGGCATCTCATAAATCCACGAGTAGTCTCAATGATGTAAATTTTCAGAATAGACACTCTAGGTAATCTATTTGCTACAAATTTCGAAAATACATTGTAATATAACTGATTCAATGACAACATGAAAGAAAGGGATATGATTTGAAGATTTCCATACAGAAATAGTAATAATTCTGATGTTCTAAAACACTAGAAATTTCTAATAACTGTTTATTTTTACCATGTATAATAATGTCACACTGGGGAAGTAGTTATAACCAAATTTGTATTATATTTTGTATATTATACTTAATTGGCACAGGTAGTAAATATTTTCTTTTAACCCTTTCAAACCTGATTTATTTTTATTCTTATCTGACTGAACCCCTTATATATTTTTCCGTAATTCGTTTTCGGTAAAACAAACAACACCACAGTCTAAAACCATACAATAATGAAACAAAAATATGCAAATTACTATTTTCGAAAAAAAAAAAAAAAGCAATTTAAATAAAATGGTTTCTACCTTTAATTGCATCGATTGATCCCAGATAGTTTGAAAGGGTAACAATTTACTTTTAATTCTTGTACAGAGTGTTCTAAAAGATTCTTCTCCTCAACCAGCAATTATGTGCAAGAGAACATAAAATTGCCTCATACTTAAAATATTTTCAAGTAGTTTTTACAGGATCTAATATATATGTAGGATCAAATGATACACCAAATACTAAATAAGCAGAATCTGATTATATTGAAAACCTTATAATAATTCGAATAAGAGGTAAGTTCATAAAAGAGTTCAGCTGTAATCTATGATGATTGGCTGTTTATTTAGACTATAGTGTTACTGGGGAAGTAGATTATCACAACCGTCTCTGAATTGTGTCATGGATTGTGTTTGCAGGATTTATGAGTATCGAAGGAACCGACGTCCCAGCTAATGCTGGACTCAAGGACCAAGCAGCTGCTTAGAAGTGGATACAGAAAAACATACAACAACTTTGGTGGAAATCCCAAACGGGTTACCATTTTTGGAGAAACACTGGTGGGGTGAGTATCCAGTACCATATTTCTCTCCATTGTCTAAAGGTATGCAGCGGAATAACCACACAGCTGGTTTAAATTTTACAAACACATATTATATTCCGGACCACATTACATACTTGCTTTTTTAATGTAGGGTAAACTATAGCTACACATTTTGTGAAAGCATATTATGCTACAAATTTACTTTTCCACATGAGCACTCTCTAGCTATATTCATTTTACACTTTGTAAAGGTAGTTTTTTTACCAGCTAATTGCATTTATTAGGGCTTACATTTCACAGAAATTATTTTCACCCAGCATTGTACCCATACTTTTAGCTCGCTTAAACATGAGGATACACTATAAAATGTTGTTAAATGTAAATATTAATGTGATAGTGTGAACACGAATGATAAATTACTAAAGTTACTACGTTGATGGGTATAATTATTCCATCAATAGTTTCTTCTTTCACACTTCCGACTGCATCTTTCATTAAATTATACACCAATTCTAAATAAAACTTTATATTTCAATGGTTAATTTTATTAGTGCTGCAAAGTTAAATCAACAAGTAACATTGGCTCAAATTAAACCACTATGGTGCCCCAATTTTGCAAGTTTATAATGGATTGTTAAAAATAACACGTACAATTATAAGTAAATATCGTAATTCACTTAGACTAAAGAGATTTAAGTAATATTTAGTATACATGTATAAGGAAGATACTGTTTCTAGAAGCGGTATTTTGACTTCTGTTGCAGACCTCTTCCACAAGGCGATATCGGAGAGTGGGTTTGCCCTCAACTCCTTCTACTACACCAACTACAGTATGTTAATCTGAGTGCATCCAAGCTGAGCTCCCTGATCGATAAGCCAGCTAACACCACGTCATAACTCATCTGCTACCTGCGAACTGCATCCGCCCTCGACCTCATCACTGCTCTGGACGCCACGCCGCCAGTCAGCTACGTTCGATATTTAGGGCCGAGCATCGAGTACCACAGAACGGGAGAAAAACTCGTTCCTGCTGCACTCATAGACGAGCCTGCAGTTCAATGGAAAACTCCACAGTGTACCGCAGACAGCTGGCAAGACCAAGCCCGAGGGAGCCTGATCATACTCAGACGAGGACTTGGCATCTGATACCTTCTGGAAGTACATCAACGACGACCTGGAGTCGTACATGGTGCCAATAGAACTGGGGCTCGCAGTCGGCTCTGCAGAGTTCAAGAAGGTGGTGCAGATCGTGAAGAAGTTCTACTTCGGCAACCAGAGCATCTCTAAAGAGACGAGCGAGACGTTTGTTCTCCTGCGGTCGGACATGAAGTACACATTCGGCGTGATAACCTCAGTCCATGTGTACGCCAAGTACTCCGCCAGCAGGACCTTCAACTACTGGCTGACGTACGGCAATGCCACGCACCGCCTGGAGTTCTTCTACGTGGTGTACGGCGACAAGGTGAAGGACGAGACGTCGGCAGATGCCACTCTAGCTCGGTCAGTGGGGCAACTGTGGACCAACTTCGCCAAGACAGGAGTGCCTACAGCATCAGGCGAGGTAACGTGGCAGCCAGTCAGCGTCGGCAGTTCCCTCTCCCAACACACTGAAGACTGATCTGAGGAAGTCTCAGATGAACTTCTGGTCCCATTATTTCAGTAAATACCACAATGTTACAGTCACATTTTAGCAATATTTCTGAATCATATAAAACTGTAAAAACTGCAAGACAAGCAGCAATCAAATGACTTCAAAATAACTACAAACAATTGAATTTACTTCATATTACAAGTCTTTACATATGACCTTATTTTCAGTGAAATATGAACAGTATGTTTTTTTAATATGGGTAACTACTACACTACCATAAACAACCGGAAGGGAAAA
>NQII01012237.1:4193-24270 GCA_002778355.1 Clitarchus hookeri
AAGCTGTGACGCACGCACACGTCGTCAGCGCCGAGAATAGTGTTTCCGTTCGGCGACTGTTCCTGTATCCCACCGGAGCTGCTGGTCAATGGCAGCTAAGGTGGAGCGGCGTGGTACCTGCCTCCTGGGATACAAAGCTGCGTGCATGCCGCACGCCTTCCGGCCGCATCTGTGAGCTGCGCCGTACACTAGGTGCATCTCCGCCAGTTCCGCCGATGATTCATGTTGCCACAAAGACACACGACTAACTGTACACCTGGTAGATGGCGGTAGCGGTCCCTCTGCAGTGTTACTGCTTACTTAGGCCTTTGTGAGCGCCAAGCGAGTGTGTGCTGTAGCAGTCAAATGGGCACACCAGCAGGTTCACGACCTTGGCGTACACACGGGTAAAGGCTTTTCACAGTAACTTGAGCGCTTTTTAAAGCCCTGCTTAACATATACTCTAACACGCATTGTGTATTCTTCCCACATATGTACAATTAACATTGCCATGGATCTGGTCACTTAATTCATGCGTTAGTCACCTGAAATTCTATAATTATTAGAAAATAAATATTTAACTAAAATGCCAAATATAATACTTCGATGTACTAAAAAAAAAGCAAAATAAGTCATTTGAGTGTTCACAAATGCTAACTGACGTTAAGAAGCGGGACTGCTTACTACCTCTCCATTGTTGCCAACTTTACCGGGCGTATACCAGTCAGTGTGCCCGTTGAAATACATGCACGTAGGATAGTGACATTTTTCGTAGATTAATTTCAAAAGTTCTCAGATAACCGAGAACAGTCTATTTGCGACTGCCTTGTCGTTCCGGGCCCACCCGTCAGGCGTGAGAAAACAATGTGTGTTGCGTGTTGCGTGCGTGCCAGGCGTAGTAACGCAACGGTTGCGACATTTATGCATGAATTCCTCGCAAACGGCGGCGTATAGCGTGTTAACACGAGACGACCTTTTCATTTAACTTTAACGTGCTCTTTAATACTCTGTTATTGTAAACCAGATTTTGCTTCGGTATCACAGAATTTTATGCGGCAACAGGTTTGCANCTCTGTTATTGTAAACCAGATTTTGCTTCGGTATCACAGAATTTTATGCGGCAACAGGTTTGCAACCCGTAATTTTACTATGACATAATTTAATGGCAGCGACTAGTTTTGCTGTGGTTCCTGCTATTTGTTCAACTACACATTATCATTGACGCTATGGTTCCATTTCAAACACTTTCTGTAAAGTTTACAATAAACTGTTGTTTCAGCCCCGCCTTCAACGGAGCGTACCGCCCTTAGGAAGCATCGGAGACCACGTCGCATATATGTTTTCGACGTAATTTTTATAACGAATGTGCAAGCGCAGGTTCTCAGTATTTTTTCAGACTCATCCTCTATATATGTGTGTGTAGGTGTACGTTTGTGTAATTAAGGCTCGGCTTTACCCCTTTTGCAGAAATTCTTCGTTTTCGCGTCAAAATTTCGGATTCATGGTAATTACCGACAATGTACGATTATAGACAGTTTACGTTTTACGAGTTGTTTCATAATTTTGTGCGTAATTTTAATTGTGTGTTATCTTCTTGTTATAAAAATTCGGGAAAAAATTAATAAAATAAAATATTTTCTCCACTTTTTACAACAATCAGGTAACACAATAACAATTACGCACAAAAATATTAAACAACTCGTAAAATGTAAATTTTCTATAATCTTACATTGTCAGTTATTACTGGGAATCCAAAATGATGACGCTAAAACGAAGAACTTCTGCAACAGGGATGAAGCCAAGCCTTAACCTGGTAACTTGCCGGAGATTGGCGGAGTTGTATGCTTGTGCATAAGGTTATCATCATGACATTTTCGTACAAAATAGTATTTATACTTATGTGCTTTCCATTCCCTATTAATAATGAAAAATATTAATCTCACGTTTGCCTTCCTGCGCTTGAAACCTTTCGCGGTCGGTAATTTTTTTTTCGCGATATTTTCATTCCCTATTTTCTAGCCCAGAGCTCTGAATACTTATTTGTAATACATTTTCAGAACCGGTTCACTGAAATAATTTTTGGCACATCGCTTTCTCTTTCTATAGATGGCGTTTCTGTAAGCCATCTAACCACTTTTCATTTTTCCTTGCAAACCCGTCTCGAAAGTCTAACTGCTTATAATTCCCTAAGAATAAAACCAAGGTGCATTATTAACATAATATGCGCTTTCCCCTACTTACACTTCCTTTCGGTAGTCTTCTTTCCTCGCAGTTCGTCACTTTGTTTGTTTGCCCACCCCCTCCACTAAATACAGTTCCCTTGCGTTTTTTTTATACGTAATAGTACGTAGTTTTTTATTTGGCGTTACACCTTCGCTTCCAACTCTGTCTACACATAACTATTATCTATGCCAAAAATTCACTAGCTCAACAACTTAACCACATTTCTTTAATCGAGGTGGCCGAAAACTCCGGAGTATCTGCCTTCCTGCTGGGGCAGCCACTTAGAGCAAAAACTCAGGCAACCGCACCACCACCTTGGGGGTACAAATTTTATCAGTGTATATACTATCCAACCATGTGAATATTTTTTACCATGTAACCATATAACTTGTAAATTTCTCTGTTTGTCCATGTATATATTTAACAACAGCGTAACCATGTATATATCTAACTTTTAATAACGTCTCATTGTAGTATTTAATAATTTATTTGTTTGTAAGTTTATAATGAATGCTAGGGTTTTTTTGTTTATTTTTCTCTATATTGTATGATATTAGTGATTTCTGATTTCTTTTCTTTACTGCTGTATGGCTCACTGAAAAGTGAGCCATTACCAACGTTAGCCATTAAGATAAAGCCACCACAAGAGCCCAAGGGCTGGTATGGCGTTAATGTAAGACAGAGTTTAACACCCAAATGTATGTTTCTCGACCAATAAAGAATTTTATAATTGTAAAAACATTTCCCCATACGTGAATTAGACTTGGTACAAGTAAACAACTCGGCTTCCTTTCCACGCCAAAAGTGAACAAAAACTCAAATTCGAAACACATTTTATGCGTATATATGGTTCCTGGTATCGGTATGCATCTAGACCAAATTTGTTTAGTTTGGAGTGGCCGAAATATAAATTTAAAACATATCTTATGTCTTTTCAGCTAAAGTTATTAAAGATTTGATACTTCACATAGGCACACAACACGAAAGCTTTTCACAACCTAAAGGAATCGGTGATACATATTCCAATACATCGGGCACTTTTGAGCTACTGTAAATGGAACATTAATTGGTACACAACTCCGTAATCTCTATTCTTCCAAGGTGGCCGAAATTTACATTAAAAATATTTTTAATATCGATCCAGCAACAGTAGTGGATCTTGCCACAGGTATAGAGCTCAACAACATTTCCTCATCTCAGGTGGCTGAATATTTTAATTCCAATCATTGTTACCTTACAGTTACTTCGATGAAACTTGTCAAAACCACTGGCCAAAGTTTCTTTATCTGAAGTGGGCGAAAATCCAAATTAAAATGTCGCGTACACGTTTGAGTAAAATTTGACCGGACTAGGCTTGGTTACACAATTCAACATACTTTATACTTGAACCAAGTTTCTTCAATGTATCTCATACTATAATTTAGACGTTTTCTCTATCAAGGCTCAAGAGTATATGGTTGATCGTTTTTTTTTATTTAAAATTTTTAATATTTGCGCGAAGACAGTTTTTCGAGTATTGTTAATGAGAGAATTTACGTGTAAAAAACCAGCCAGGACATTGGAAATATAATTTTTATCACTAATATCTCGTGAACATCAGTTTATAATTTCGAAACATATGTGCAGATTGACATCAGATCTTGACATAATTGTCATTTCACTTGTTTTCATATTTCAACGACAGAACTCGTAGTTTTACCAAGACATAAGAATATGAGATTCTTGTCGATTTTCTTTCGTCGTGGAGCTCCAAAACATTATGGAACAATTTCCGTCCACACGCCGATATAAACTTAATAGTAATATTAGGTCTTCAACTTGAAATATTTACCTATATATATTTGCCTCTATTCTTGCAGGAATAAATTTAAACACAGCCAATAAAATAAAAAGAAAGTGTTCATGTCCTGCCCAGAAAGTGTTACAAAAGCAAGGCTGCAGACACCCACTGGCTCGTCACCGATGTCTCTCTTCTAAGTTTCGCTCGGTAACTGCGAACGTCGTTACGAACTGACTGTCTCGCAACCGACGGAACTACTCGTCTGTATGAGGACGGTATTTATAACTGTTTGTAGATTATTTAGCAGAGAGGCACATTCGGCCAATTTGGCGTAATTATTTTCTCTACNCTCGCAACCGACGGAACTACTCGTCTGTATGAGGACGGTATTTATAACTGTTTGTAGATTATTTAGCAGAGAGGCACATTCGGCCAATTTGGCGTAATTATTTTCTCTACTTCTAACTAGTCGAGCGGTAGTGTGTGTANTAGCAGAGAGGCACATTCGGCCAATTTGGCGTAATTATTTTCTCTACTTCTAACTAGTCGAGCGGTAGTGTGTGTATGCACACGTTCGACAACGTACAAACAAAATATTACAAGAATCACTTGTTTTAAAATTGCACGAGTGTGTTGGAAAAACTTTATATACACAAAAATAGGCTTAATATTTTGCACCCCTTGAATACTAGTATATGATTACAACAAAAAATGTGGTTTACAACAAAAAAATATATTTTATTTTGCAGGGAGTGTTAGAAACTGTAGTTTGTGGCCATGTTGAACTCTGGGACTTTTTTTCTTCTTGAGATGTCGATGTTTGCGAGTTACGGCCGCGGTGGTTTGCTTTGTTGATTATTTGTGTTTGTGTAAAATAAAATATTTCGCCAAGGCTGAGTTCTGAAAAGTTAGCAACTTTTAATTACAGGTTTCACTTGAAACTATCCTGACTAACAAACAAGCAAATGTAAACGTCTTAATGTGGGCATTTTAATATTCATAACCTTTCTGTCCGCAGAAGTGTTCCGTATAGTATACCATAAGCCGTTCAATGTGATAATTTTTAATCAATATAAAATCAATTAGACTGGCTGGTTTACTGGCGTCATCATCTTTTTCTTTCGTAGTTAAATTAGTTGCTTAACAGAATTTTGCCAATATCTTACTTCATAGACACTGAATTTGGTGTGAATTAAACAGCTTTCTATCACTTTTTGCTACATATGAAACTTACAAGTAAGAAAATGAAAGCGAACATGACATAGATTACCAAGCTTGGTAGCACAATGATAAGATACTCGACTTGCATTCGGAGGTATTCGGTGCTCATACAAAGTCCAGTTATTCTAATTTCTGTTTTCCGGGATTTTCCGAAAAACTCCAGGCGGATTCTGGGATGGTTCCTTAATACAGGCCTTGGCATATTCCTTCCCATTTTCAAGACACTGTTCCCTTACTAAGTCCTTGTGCTGTTCAGGGTAACTTAAAAACACATAAGTTGGTTTTGAATACGTCTATAAACCTCCGGTGTAGAAAATATTCATTTTGTACAAAGGTCACATATTAAGTCTAGACGTTGATTTTTTAGAGTATTAGTGTTGTTAACTTTGGTTTCAAAATTAGTCTTAAAATTATTGAACCACGCAAATTTTATTAACCCCTTCTTTCTGGAAAATTAATGAAAAGGAATTTTGTCACTTTTTGGCTATATATATATATATATATAATTATATTCGCAGAGTATATCACGACGTTTTATTATTCAATTTGAAATGTTATTGATCCAGGTTGAAACATTTCAAACTATAGGCTATTAGGGCCCAAAATACAAACGTACACATCTTGTAAGTTATAAACACTGGTATGTGTACATTATTTACAAATTGACGGATACTGACCTTTAAAAAATTTTGTTACTGCATTGCAACACAATCGCATTTCACATATTTTAACGAAATAAAAAACCGCGGGGAGAGTTTCAAACTCCAAACCAAAAACCAGTTGGATTAGGAAGCAAGTAACGTAACCATTGCCCATCCAACCACAAAGTAAAGTTTTTAACGCTTATTCGTTATGTATATGTATGTGTAGGAAAATTAGAACTCCGCACAACACAAATATGTGATACATTAACTTCGTACTACACAGCATTCCTTTCCGTTTCATTCAAGTATTCGGTAACATTTAATAACGACGCACGCCATATCGATGTAAACTACAAACTGTTAGTCTGCCTACAGATTGTGAGCAGTTGATACGTTCCGACTCCATTTTTACCAACTGGTGACGTCAAGCAACATTCGTTTCAAGCTTAGAATGCCGGAAAGTCATATGGAGCTTATATTGTAAAGGAACTATTTTTTTTCGTCGGAAGGAGAGTGGAGAGATTTGGGCAGTTCTTAACATCGGGGTCTTTATAGGGTGGAGCAAGGTGAGTATGGAGCGGTGCTGGAATGCAAGGGCGGGGGAAACGGGAGATCGTCGCTAAAACCCGCCGTCAGCTTCATCGTCGTAAGGATAAATTTATAAAAACCTTCCTGGTATGCTCATTAAATGAATTATTCCGTTAAGAAGTGTAACCGTTTGCCAGTGGCCGAGTTCGAATCTTTGAGCTGATTGAAGAATTATTTTTGACTAATTTGGATAGCGAAAATTCCACTTTAGCCGAATAGTTGAGCGATAAGTTTGTGTTGCAGCTAGCTTATAGTGCAGTCACCTGTATACATTTTAATGATGCAAACGAATCAGTCTGAAGTTATCTAGAAAATTTGGTATCTAACACTTATAATGTTAGGATTATAAGGAATATATGTTTCTGTACACCTATATACAAAATATGTATACCTATATTTGTTACTCTGCATAATACGGCTGTTTGAAAAGTTACTGGTAAATTGTAACATTTTGTCATTAATCACGTCAAGAATTAAAATTAAAAATTATTTTCAATTATTTATTAAATTGATAGTATAGGAAGTCATTATACTAATTTTTTTCTGAAGTACCTAATGAGCTGTATGTGAGAGCTTAAAGATATAAATTCATTAATATACACTCTGATTATACTTTAAAGGCGAGTGGGATGAGGAGCACATAACAGGGCATTTGAATTATAATGGCTCCACAGAACTAATAAATGTAATAAATGTTTTTGTCGTATTTTTACTCAATGTTTACAAAAGTGCGTCTTCACAACAACAATTTACAATAAATTAAAATAACGTTAATAAAGTATTGCAGAATTGTTTTTGTCTTATTTGTCACACACATTTTTTACTGGTTTATGCCATTTTCACCACACAAAAAATGTTATAACAATCGAGTTTAAACTTTTCACAGAATCATATTTATTTATATTATGTGATGTTTTATTTTATTCTTCTTATTTTAATTTTTAAAGTAAGGTAATTTCTACAACAATAAAGCAAAAACTCTAAATAACAACTTAATATTTTCAACAAATTAAAATCTTTATCTTCTTACATTACATGTTTATTTAGTGTCGATTTGTAATCGGCACACTGTAATAAGAACAAGTAACGGTCAAGAGTGCTGGGAAGTTATTTAGCAATGTGTGCCTCGAAGTGAAAAATGGTGGAAACCCCTGAGGTTGTCAGCTTTTATACTGCGTCCCTGAAAGTAATTTATTTGCTTTAATTAAAAGACGCTAAAAAATTATACGGAGAGAAGATAATTATTTTTAACATCCTTAAGCCTAACTATTTACAGGGGCTGTAAATCCTGGTTTGTTCTTCTCTATAATAATGCCACCAGTATCTGTTAGTAAATAGCTTTGTTTAAGCGGGGCACTTCTTTCACATAAAAAAATCATCACAATTAACGTCATAAAACATCGGGAACAGTATGATGAAGGGAAGTGGGTGTTCAACACCACAAGCAAAGAAAGACTGCTCAAGATGGTTAAAGTAGTAACATCTGTTTAATGGGAATGTGAGGTGGCAAAAAATAGTTCACGACTGCAAGAGGATGACCAATGGATGCAACTAATTTGAACCGCTGCATTAACGTCTTTTAACAGGATATGGCTGGATGGGGATAACATATGTAGAAGTTCAGAGCAAGGGAAGAAATATGGTTTTAATGGAACTTGACAAAAGAAGGAAGAAAATATAATTGCAGCGAACCACACGAGGCAACTGCAAGTCGATAAAATATTCTGCCATACTGGTCGTGTTGGGGGTCAGCGGCTCTGCTCACCGGGTTGGCAAACCAGCCCCACCCACCACTGACGCAGAGCTCTGAAGGGGTATAAATACCGGCGAAGGTCCAGCTACCAGCATCATTCGCTCCCGAGCGTCCTACAGCAGCTGACAGCCGCCGCAGAAGAAAACAAAACATCAACATGAAGGCCTGCGTAAGTACTAGAGCTCTCATACTGCACAATCTGATCCCTAACTGTGAAGGTTTAGGGTGCAGTGTCTGCTTCTAATCATGGTGTCTTGGGTTAAGTTACCACCTTGGCGATTTATTCAATAAATATTGCTGACGAAAGAAATATTACAGATATGTCAAGAAAATTATTACAATTTAATAAGTGTCGAAACAAAGTAAAATTTTTAACTTACCATAAGTTTGAGTTTTCCGATTTATATAAGGAAAAATATAAAAAAATAAAATTTATTGCAGTAACTATAATGGAAACACCCATTGCAGAGGTCGCTAAATTTTTACCTTAGGCTCACGAGGTTCCAGTATCAAATTTCGGTCGAGTCGTGGATGTGTTTACCACATCTAATTGAATGTTAAGGCTTTTTTGGCATGCAAGCTACACCCTATTTTCTTTCGCCATTTTTTCTACCATAGCTAAAGAGGCTGCTTCAATATACAAACAGTAAAATCAAAGTATTTCTAACAGCAGAGGTTGAATGACTGTACAAGACATTAGTGCACATTTGACAGAACTCATAGTAAAAGCATTTCCTGTTGTAAGTGCCGTGGCAACAGTAGAGGCTCTTTCAGATACAGTCAAAATCATGAAGTTTGTAGAGAATGTTGTCACATGTTTAAGGATATCTTCTTTAAAACTGTCGTAGAAACGGCATATGTAACTTTCACATATGTAAAAATTAATTTATTCCTTGGTGGATGCATTCTATACTTGTTACCCGAAATCGTATTTTTGCATATCACATTTCAATGCCAAACTAGTGAATTATACAAGACAATATAGTCAAATATTCTTTAAGAAGTTGAGGTTATCAAGCCTTGAAAATAATGTACTATTTATAAATGTTATTTGTAAGAAGATCTCTGTATGTTGCATAATCCCTGTTGCAGATCGCCATCGCCCTGTTCGCCCTGGTTGCCGTCTCTATGGCCGCCGAGCCAGAGGCTAAGGAGAACCTGAAGGGCTCTGAGGCGGTGTACGTGGCCTCGCCATACGCCTCATATGCATACAACACTCCCCTCGTCTACAGCTCCGCCTACCACGTGCCTGCTGCTGTCCCAGCCGTCTACCCCCACGCCTTTGCACCAGCTGTACGCACCATCAGCTACCTGCGCTAGAGGAGGGGGAGGCTTGGCCACGCCCACCTGGTGACGACATTCCGCCCCGCCCACTGGACAGCGAGAACGACTACAGACCGCAACCCTCTTAACATCCTGAGTTCCAGCACAAATTTCAGTCCCTGAATGAATTTTTTTTTTTTTAATATAATTGTTCTTCTGATTTTGTTTTTTTTTTAAATAAATAATTTCTCAAAACTTAAAAAAAAATGTATTCTTTTGAAACTGCAACTACTAAAATATTTAATATTCGGACTATATAAAGAAACTATCTCCTTTTCATTCCAAATCACATTTTATTCAGAACTTATTTGCTGATTTCTATTAACGTTAGCTTCTTTTTGTCTAGTTACACACAGATAAAAAAATCGCACTTCGTTGTAAACATGACTGGTGAACAATAATCGTAGAGAAGTTGGTCATAACAAAATTTCTTTGGTGATGATAATCAAAATAGCTTTTCCTGAGTTCAGAAACATTATAAAATAAGTGTCACTTCTTGTCTCGGCTTTTAATTAGGTAGCAGGATACCAGTATTCGGCGATTCAGCAGAGTGATAAGCCAAGCGTTACATCGGAACCAAACTCTGGAATTACTGGCTTGCTTGTGGTGCAACAATTGCAAGGTTTCTGATTATGGTAGTTCCTCTTCCTTTGGCTGCAGCATGCGCAACACTTTCGGGCTCGTTGAGGGTGAAAACACTTTTGTGAGATTAATTTTTATACACTAACACCTGTGAAACATGCAACACCAAGAAGGATACAAGTGATTGAAATGAAATTTATACCACGTATTAGGTATATGACAATACACACTTGATTACTATTACAGAACTGTACATGATATCTGTCCTTGAGAATTCAGTGTAGTAAGAAGCCCCCGCGTGCTGCAATCAGAGCCCCTACACATCGTGGCATGCAATCAAAGAGGACCTGGATATGTTCTTGGGGAATATCCCCCAACGTGGTTTGTATGCGACTCCACAAAGCATCAACAGTGGTTGCTGGAGGACAGTGACGAACAAGTCGCTGACCAACCATATCCCAGACATGTTCGATGGGCGACATGTCAGGCGAACATGCAGACCAGGGAAGCAGTGGTATCCTTTGTTCATTGAAGAAGGCTGGCACATTCCTCGCCACATGTGGCCGGGCATTGTCCTGCTGAAATATGGCATGTGGAGTCGCCTGAATTAGGGGCAGTACCTCTGGCTCTAAAACCTAACTGGTGTAGTGGTTGCTGTTCAAATTGCCCTCAATATATAGTAGTCGAGATCGCATGTTGTGTCCAAAGGTGCCCCAAACCATCACACTTGGCATTTGTCCACTATGCCGCTCCACAATGCAGGCTGCCAGATTGTGATCACCACGATAGCATCTAACACATATGCGGCCATTACTGTAGGACAGGTTGAAGCGGGACTCGTCCGAAAACACTACATTTTGCCACTCAGCACGACAGCGACGGCGTTCATGTGTCCATTGCAGTCTGAGGCGTTTGTGATTTCTGGGCAATGGAAGCCGACACAATGGTATGCGTGCCACCAGTCAGCCCGCAGCACACGATATCGAACCATCGATGCAGACAGGTCCACGCCCGTTGCAGTGCTCCAGGGTCGAACCAACGCGGTGGACGAGGCTGTATGGTCCGTTACGGCCATGCGGACAAGATGCCGGCCATCCCATAATGTGGTCACATTGCATAGTCCAGTACCCGCTCGTCGCTGCGTTCGGCCCTCTTCTATCCATTGGTGCCACACATGCATCACTGTCGTAGCAGCATGCCTTGTACGAGCCGAAATGTCACTGTATGACATACCCGTTTCCTGTAGACGGATCATTCTGCCCCGTTCGAACTCACTCAAATGCTGATATGGCGCCTTTTGACGTTGACTATACATACTGGCACTTGCTTTCACTTCGTTTGACGGATCTTCACTGGCTGAACTTGGCATGACATGGACCCTTTCCGGTCACGTGTACGCCATCTCTTTGCAGTCGTAATCACTTCTTGGTGGTACAATTTTTTACACATCCTCCGGGTTTGGATTCATTCGGGAAATTCTTTCTAGGTGCTGAGATTTTCACAAACGATAGTGCAAGTGAACTGGCAGTGGGAAGTTCAAAAGAAAACTCGCCAGCAACGCGATCAGCAAGCCAGTCTCCCGCGGTGATCTTCATTCGGTTCGCTACAGGCACCTAGTCGCCACTTTCGCTTGTGGTAAAAGTGAAGCATGTTGCCGAAGGCAGGTGGGTATTATCTGAGTACTCTTGTTTCCCCCATCACTGCGTTTCTTCTATTCTCCAAAGATTTTCGTTTGATGTCACCTATAGGCATTTTCATCGCCTGTGTGCCCCAAATAAAGAGTGCTGTCATTTCCGTGGGTGTCTTGACCTGCGCCTACAACACACTGCATTTTTGTTTTTGTAACATACGTAAACAACCCATCATTTTTAAAGGAGAGCTGTAATTGTTTTATGTTTTTGTGTGGTAGGTAAGTGTAAGCCGGCACAGTAAATCACCCACAAAGAAATCCCTATTGGTTTTCACGAATAATATAGTAACAGTGATGCAGGTCATGTGACGAGATATCTAGTAAGAAAAACAGACTATAATGTTACAATAAAGCTTTGAAGTTCATTGTGCATGATATAAAATCAATTGATTAATTAAAATAGCATTTACAGGAAGCTACAGCATATTATTGCAAATTTAATCATCTATTCAGCAGTGACAGTATTTAGATTATACCAAATTGCTAACTTAAAAATAATTTTAATGACACGCAGTCCTCTTTAACTTGCAGAAAACAAATATGGCTGCAGGGGAAGTTTGGTGACGAGTTGTCACGCACTGCGATTTATTAACTAAGTCATGTTTTTACAAAATAAGATAAGACACCATTAGGAATAATATTTAGTTTTGAGAAAGCATTATTTTTTAATTTCCTTCCTTAAAATGTTTTTAGATGAGTGGTTCATTTAAAAAACGTTATTCTGCAAATTATCAGATTTCCATTTGCTTTTGGTATTTTTTATTGCAACTGACATGCTTTATATAATACCAAAGCAGGTGCTTGTAGTTAATAAAAAAAGTGAATATTTATAATCTTTTTCTAGTTTCCCGTGAGTGATACCACACTGAGTTGTGTTGAATACTAGAGAAATAAGGTGTAATTAATTGCACTAGTTTGCTTGCAAAGTCCTCAGCTCACTACACGCTCCGTTCAGGATAGATTCCAAATGCTGGAAAGTCCTATTCGTCTCAGTGCTTGAGTAAAACCAGCATTCAGCATTGGTATCCACTCAGCTGCCCGCGGTGACTGAACTGGCTCAATCTCTTCCATCGGCACATAGTTTCTGTATCGGTTGTTGCAGTCTTTTGGCAATGGCTGTTCAGACTGGCAAAACAATCGAAGTAAGCAGCGGCGTCAGAGTTATTAAAAAAAACAATTCTATAAACAAATTTTGTTTTAATGTACCTGTGCATAAGAAAAAAGAGAAGTACAATTCTTGGTTGGTTGTAGGCGTCTACCCATAAACCCTCTGGCGATGCCACGTATAGGATCAACATGGCACTACTGAAATAAGGACTTTAAATAATTGAAAGTCTCAACTAACCAGTATTAACTAAATATTTAAATAGAAATGTGTGTAATGTGTTAATATGAAGAGATGATTTTTGGATGTGGTGTGCGAAATAAATGGGTGTTCCACAAAATAATGATTTATTGCCATGAAATTTGCTTGACTGTCTAGTAATTATTTATTGCCATGAAATTTGCTTGACTGTCTAGTGTTAAATACTCAATCAATCTTACAGAGAATTGAATATGAATAAACTGATATTTCGGCGCTTGTTGCTAAATTGTTTTACAAGGCTCGTCAATAAGCAGGAATGATTTGACTGGTTAAATTTAAGTGAAATATTTATTTAATGACAACATTGTTTTAAATAGACTGGCTAAGTACAGCAGGGTTTGTACGATTTCAGGGGACTGCAAAAAAACTTTATTTCACACTCAGGGCTCATAAACGTAATCGTGTTGGATGCTGGGAGCAAACCATCTCTGGACCAGTCTTCTTGGAATATTTTCACAAATCTTCGTAATCAAATTTTATGACCGGACACTAAATTTAAAATGGCCTAGTGAGCAACTTAACAGAAGTTTTGAAGTTTGTATTGCATGGTCTCAGTTTTATCCGTATTTTCCCGTGTGGGACACATATTATTAAATAATGAGGGAACTTCAGATTATGGTTACAAATGAAATAACTGTTGTAAATTAAGTTATGGAAGGATATAAGTAAATCAAAGATAGCAGATCCCCTCCCCTCCACCATTCTGAACCAATCACGACTACCGAGGACCCCCTGCCGGTCTTGTATTGGGTCGGGCTTGTTCGTGAGTGACGAAAGAGAAGATAAGGTCGGCGTCGCATGCAAACAGAATTAACATTCGCCTTTTTTATCCTATGGCACAGACGTTCAAGAAAATGAGGTTTATCTCAGAATTTAAAATTTTTACCTTCCTTAATTTTACAGAAAAATTATTAATCAATTAGACCTCAAAAGGAAAATTACGGACGCCATCCAAACAGTAACACCGGACATGCTGACAAAGAGTGTGGACAAAGTTTGATTATCGCGTAGATGTCGTTCGGGCAGCTCATGGCGGTCACATTGAACATTTATGAATGTGTGGTGAACAAACTTCACGGTTTTACGGATCATTTGATTGCTCAATCTAGGTTGTAGGTTGTTTGGTTTTGATATTATAGACCTTCAAAGTTTGGGTATTTTTTTATACTCATTCTGTATATTTTAAGGTTTTTAGACTAATTCTTTACCACCAGCTAGAAATAGTATCGTATTTATAAGACGACTTAAAGGAATTATTATGATGTACGAAGAGGCCAAGGGTTTTAAGTTTATAAAAGGTAAAATGTTCAAATAAGAAAATTGTCCATAAATTTTGTAGTGACGAAACATGTTTATTTGTAAAAAATTGAGGGTTTTTATCACAACATAAAGTTGTTGAGATGTCTGTTGTGCCTTGTCAAGCTTGGTGTTTATATGCTGATTTCGTTTCGCATACTAATAACAATTTAGAAAACCAAACGTAAACCTGTTCAAAGAATCAATACAATTACGATTTTCATCATTATCAGATAAATAACTTACTTTATCAGTAACTAGGTTTATTGGATTTGTATTTGTCTAAACACTATAACTAATCTTTTCGTGTTATTCGTTATTTGACTGGAAGCATATTTTTTATTATGTATAAGACTGTGTCACTTAGAACCTAAGTAAAGTACTTGTATTTGTAAAATAAATATGAATTAAATTAGTTTTTTAATTTAGTAATGTAAACTCCCAAAAACTCTAATGTTAAATAAAATGTTGCTGGCGGAGTGCTCAAAAATTACATTTCATACAGCTCAGTTATAAATTAAAACGTCGAAGAATGGAAACTTTTTTTATATAATTTTGTAACCTTCTAAATATATATTTATCTACTGTTGACAATGCCACAGAGGATAGCTCTGGCAATAATAATAATAATAATAAAACCTTCAAAGTGGAAGACATTCGAACTACCTTTCTTTGGCCGTCTCCCGACATCTGCAGAGAATTTTAAGCAAAATATGCCAATTAATTCTCATATTTTTTCACTGCAGAAAATTGATTTTTAGGCGTTAATGCCTTTGCAAAAACATCATATATGTGATCGTGCTGAATGTGCAGCAAGAGCTGTAATTAACTATCTTGGCTAGGAAATATATTTGTTGTCTAATTGTTATTTCTTACTGTACTTAAACCTACAAACAACAGCCTAACAGTAAGCTGCGTAGCTATAAAAACATGATAAAAAATTAAGCAACTCTGTTGACATCTGCTAGCCAACGGGAATGCAGAACGCGCAACGTAATTGGAGGTTCAGCCGCCTGTTGAAGGTAAGCAAGCTGCTACCAGAGTAGCACCAGTTAATCAAGTCAACGAATACTCTTTGCGTTCTTTGTAGAAGCCCAACAGCCAATATACATTTTAAATGGGCACTTTAATTTTATTTTCACTAAGATTCTCAATGTATTAATAAATATTAACTAATGGTATTTATTCTGGCCCATTGTTATAACAGTCTGAAAGCGATTTGTGCTTCAGATACCAATTTTAAAATGCAAGATACACATTTTTCTGCTTGTTGCATCAGTAATTATTTTGTGTGGGCGACTAGAGATGTTATGATAACAACAAAAGTAAAACAACTCCGACATCAAAAGATGTGCCGAACAATAACTACTCTATGTCCTTGACCAATCCAGAGTTGCGACAACGTCTCGTTCAGGTATCCGCGAACAGCTAGGTGCCAATGGGGTGGCGCACCATGAAGGAAACATCAGACCGTCCCCTTCACATTGACGTGTCGAATGCGAGCTCGCTTCCCCCTCACCACCTCAAACCGAGAGTTACGGACGCCATCCAAACCGTAACACCGGACATGCTGACAAGAGCGTGGAACGAGTTTTATCATCGCGTAGATGTCGTTCGGGCCGCTCGTGGTGGTCACATTGAACATTTATGAATGTATGGTAAACAAAATTCACGGTTCCACGGTTCATTTGATTGGTCAATTAAGTTTGTCGGTTGTTTGGTTTTGATATTATAGATATGCAAAGTTGTGGTATTCTTTTATAATCACCCTGTACTTCATAAAATATTTACAGACCCAGCAACAGTACAAACATTCTAATGCAAAGAACCTTCAACCTACACATGTCAGATTTTTGCAGTTACGAAGTCTGTAATGAAATCATGTTACAATGCATAAGGTTATTTGTCAGTCATTTGAAATCGCACAGTAAATCTGTTGAAATTATTGACCATACTAAATACAAATATTTTGTGCACTATCAATCGTTTCAGACTCATATATAATATTTTGAATGTACTACCTAAACAACTAGAAAAAATTTTCCACGATGTTTTTAATTTATGAATAAACACTAAAATTTGTTTTAAATGTATGACAGGCCATCTTTTCTATTAGTTGCATAGCTCAGTTTTAATTTAATTATTTATTGTCTGTATTACATTTATTTCTGCTAGTATTGAAAAACCCAAAACACTGAAAACAGTGCTCTTAGCAATGCGCTGTTGTAAAACAATGTTACTGTACTCGCCTGCTTTACATGATAATACGCTTAAGGCCATTTCACACGATCAAATATTTATTGAAATCAATTACTTGAATTCAATTTATTGAACGAAAAAAATTACTTTATTTGCTTTTCAATTAATTGCATTCAATAAACTTGCAAATCTTCACATGAAAATTTATTACAAACTTTGTAATGAAACCAGTGAAATAAATACAAAAAGTAATTTTTTAGAAGTATATGCGACTCATGCCCGACACGAAAATAATTGACTAAACCACAATAAATTTTCTTCATATTATTTACAAATTGTTTTTTAAAAATATGCATAGTATTTATTTTGTAACAACTTCAAAATATGTGCACACAACTATATTATTATGAGATTACTGCCGTTAATATTGTCAGAAAAGCTGTGATCGACTACTGACATTTTCGATTCAAGAAATTTAGAACATGTTCTAAACGAAACTCTTGAAGGAAAACGACACTTTCAATAAAATATCGTACGACGTCATATAGTTTTCAATGAATTGAATTCAATAAATATTGAAGATAATTTGAAGAAAAATTAAATCGCGTGAAAGGAGCTTTAGCCTCGTTCCAGTTGATATTTTATAATTTATAAACTGCTGGCTTTCATGCAAAAATTTTCCCGTGTTTTACTTTTCATTCTTATACACCGGATAGTTTTCAACAAAATGTTACTAAGCATGTTGTTGATAAACTTATGTTACTCTAATTAATACATACTATAATCCATTCACGGTTACTTCACACTTTTTTAAAGCCCTGCTAAAGTTCTACTTTCAGGATATTCTTCCGCCTCGTGGAAACTAAGCTAACTACGCCTATAAAATTAGACCAGATGACAACACACCGAATTCGTGCGCACCTAGTTATAATAATATTTTGCATGAGAACTATTTATTACTAGGCGCTACCAGCACAAGTGTTTTCTCGCTGTTTATATTCATTTTTATTATAAATTAAATAATATAATTTATAAGTAAAATGCAGGTAAAACTTCAATCAAACTAAACACGTCATACATGGGGTGATTTTTCAAAGGTTGATACAAAAAGTGTGAAGAAACCACGAATAGACTATATACTGTATGTGGTGATAAAATATTATATATGTATACACATACACACATATACATATAGGAAATTATCGGTTACTAACATGGCAAAAATGAAGTACTCACAAAAAAAATATTTTAACACACAGAGCGCTACAATAAAAACGCTCATTTTACCAGTATTGCTATTGACGGCATCAGAAACAAGCTGATTTCGCAAGAGAGCTAGATGTAAAATTACATTTGCTACACAAAGGGCACTTGTAGGCATTAGTATTTGCATACCAGTGATAGTTCACTTCCAATAGGACAATAGAAAACTATAACTTCGAAACCGGTAAAGAATATGAAGTTTTTAATTTCATGGGTAGTCTAAATAAGGTTCGTTACTTCTTGCTGCTAAATTATAGCAGTCAATTCATTTAAAAGTGTACTGTATGATATATTATCTTTACGTTACTGTCAATATCGTGTCGCTGCAGGGGAACTACCGTAGTTTTGATGTGGGTTCAATATAATGCTCTTTCTAAGCAACAAAATTAACTTAAAATTGCTTCATTAAAGTGTATGAGAAGTGGTAGAGATTTTTGAAATACATGACATACTTGAGAGTTAAGGTCGACACCGGAGTAATGTGTCAGTAGGTCGACACCGGAGTAATGTGTCAGTAGGTCGACACTGGAGTAATGTGTCAGTAGGTCGACACCGGAGTAATGTGTCAGTAGGTCGACACCGGAGTAATGTGTCAGTAGGTCGACACCGGAGTAATGTGTCAGTAGGTCGACACCGGAGTAATGTGTCAGTAGGTCGACACCGGAGTAATGTGTCAGTAGGTCGACACCGGAGTAATGTGTCAGTAGACAGAGCCGTGCGCGTATACTAGAGAGGGGGCGGGATGGAGCTAAAGGGGCTGTAGCCCCTTCGAAAAAAAAGTGATAGACAAATTTTGGAAAACGATATACTGAAAACTGAAATAAACAATTGAAAATATATTTGGCATTGTGCAAAGTGCTCACTTCAGAAATCAAGGTTCAGTGCCTCCCAAAGTAAAACCTGTGTAAGCAACTGCGCAGAGTCTTCAATACGGCTTCGCCCCCGTAAACTATGAAATATTATTGTGCCAACAACCTCACACCAGTGAAGTTCAGTGGCTGGGGATACGTAAAAATGCTGAGAAATCCACAAGCAAGGGAACTGTTTCATGTGAAGATTCAAGGCCTGAAACGAACTGGGAATTTTACCCAAACAACAGAAGCATAACGCCGCGTGCAACCAACTGGAACATCGGGGATTTTAGTTTAGCAACTTCTTCCAACAAAAGGGGAAGAAAAAAAACATGTGCTGATCACTGCTAAACAACGCACCTGCTTTGTGCTAGTTGGTGAAACCGGGGTCAGCTTTGTTTACTGGACGGAACAAACACATATAAAGGATGCACACATGTAGGTCTACATGGCCTGGCTGTGTTCCGAAGCTGATTTGAAGTTAAAATCTTGACGACGTCTTCCATGGAGTTTGCCAAGAAAGCATATTGCTGTTAGTGGTTCATCTCTCCAGATTATCACAAAAACTGTTATACACCTTGCCAGATTATGCCGTATCTCCTATGAGAAGTTAAAAACACATGCACGTCATGTTATCATGTACACAAATTGTTAACGAAGAATACTGACGGTACATTTGTCGACTCGGTTCGTGATGTTTGACTCGGTACTCAAGAGGCTTTGAGTCCACTAGCGTCACGTAGATCCCGTCGTATTTAGCTTTTCTATAAATAACTATGCGGTGATTAACTTAATATTCACTTCACTCTGTCGATGAAAATCATAAATAACTACTTTCAAAAGAATGCATTGTATATTTGTTTTGGAAATATAAATAATTTAAATAAGCAAACGATTGCCGGGTTTCTAAATTACACAACTAATGCGAAAACGCATCGACGCAATACATAACCTAGACAAGAAAATGGCGGTCGTTAAAAAACNTAAATTACACAACTAATGCGAAAACGCATCGACGCAATACATAACCTAGACAAGAAAATGGCGGTCGTTAAAAAACTTCGTGCGACAGAAGATGTTACCAACAATGCAAAATGAAAACATGAAACTGCTACAAATNGGCGGTCGTTAAAAAACTTCGTGCGACAGAAGATGTTACCAACAATGCAAAATGAAAACATGAAACTGCTACAAATATCTCCTTTAGTATTTTTGATCATGTTTTGCCTTCCATTAAATTTTACCCTTCATAATTGTTTGGTAATGATATTTTTACTTTTCGAACTTAAGTATTTTAATAGCAAATATTTCTTAAATGC
>NQII01012238.1:0-22910 GCA_002778355.1 Clitarchus hookeri
TTTCATTTACGGATGAATATCTGGATGGACGTGTGGATACTTGGCTATGTAGATGTACGTATGGATTTATACATGTAAGGATGGTTGCATGCATGGATGCACGTCCTAATGCATGAATGGGTGTGTGTGTGTGTGTGTGTGGTGACATGTAAAGATGTATGACTGGATGTGTGTATGGATGTACGATTGGTTGCATGTATATGTGCAGGATGCGGTGGAATTCAACCGATAAATTCGTGAGGAGGTTCCTTATGCAAAATCAGATGGAAAATATATGGGACACTTTTTACCTAAACTGAATATTAAGGGAGATATGAGCCCTCAAAAATCAAGATTCTCAACTTAAGTTTAGCAAATTATTGGAAACAAAGTGAGATTAAACTAAAATTCACCGAACATTGTTTTATGATATCGAGATCTTCAACATCTCAATACCTCCCCCCCCCCTTGTAATAAAAATAACAAGGGTAGTCACCCTCTTTTCGCAAGCAAATTTTTTACTATCAGGAATTACGGTCTACTGAGCAGTGTGACCTAAATAACCAAATTGGTTATCTCGTTACAACTGCCTCAGACCCACCGTCTTCATGTAAAACGCACACGACGGCAGCAACGACACAATTCCAGGTGCGTAGGCAAAACCAACACTCAACACTTCCTGCAGGGAATCACATACTGACTCGCCAGCAACAAACACGCAGCTTCAGTACTGTAAGCTTATTAATATATGGCGCATGATGTCTACAGGAAGCGTTAGAATTGTCCTCCGCCTATGTCCTTGCAGTGGTTAGGCAGCACACCATACACAGCTGTAGGTAAGTATTACCGAAGTGCTAGGCACTGTAACACTGCACCCGAAGCTTTGTGTGCGTTATACACGAAAATGGTGGGTCCTGGCCATTTGTAACAAGATGACTTTTTTTTTGTTAATTAGGTTAAATACTGCTCAATATTCCAGAATAAAAAGTTCATAATTCCTGGCGATAAAAAGTTGCACGCAGAAAGAGGGTTGTTAACCCTGTTATTTTCATTAAGAGAGGAAGTATTAATAAGAGTTTGTTATAAGTTTTAATATCCCGACATAAAACTATGTTTGCAGTAGTATAGTTTAATTTAATATCATTTCCTATATAGTGCAAAAATACTTTTCAAAATCTCAATTTTCAAGGGCTTATATATTTCTTAATATTCAGTTTAAATATAGAGTGTCCTTAATATTCCCCGCCCCGTATTTTGCATAATAAATCACCTCATTAAGTTTGTTGATCTAGTTCCACCCAATCCTGTTTACGGATTACGAACATGCTTGTGTCTATACATACATATATTAGTGTGAACGTGTTAAGGGATAATTACCATACAGTCTGTTCCGACATTACTACATCAACACACTTCACGCAGATATAGCAGAATATCATCAAACATATTCAAAGCAGCGTCGTGTCACGACGATACTGTATAAGAAGAAGTTAAAATGCTTGAGAAGTTTTTTTTTGTAAGGTTGGAGGTATTTCATTGACATAGACATATCTTAGCAAACGTTCTGTAAAGTGTGACTCAATCTCAGAAAAGTTTTGTTTGTAGTTGCGTTACGTTTCGTTTTGTTTAGCAATGGCTTGGTGTCGAAACTGATAACAGTAAAATTGGATTTTATTTTCGTTTTTCTCGTGAATCACGGGGATTGTATTACACGTCTATTAATAATTTTGAAGTACGAGGCAGTGGCTGTGCGTGAGGCCATACTCTTGTGCTCAAGCACTGACCAAATTTCACAAATATAATGCAATATAAAGCTGTATATAATGCAATAATATAATGCAGTAATATAATGCAATATATTTCACAAATATAAAGCTGGCATAACCTGTGATATGCAAATGCATGATCACATGCGGATGGTATTCAGTGCTTAAAATCAAATTTTTGAAGTGAAAACTGTTCGGTGTTAGCACGGTATATTTCCGGACAGTCTTTCCTGATCAGAAAAATATCCTCGTAGCTCCGCCTACGAAGTTCGAGAGCTTGTAATATGAATTTAAAAACACCTTGTATCTCGAATGAATTAATTTATCAACAAAGCCATTTTTTAGATTTCATTCTAGGTTTTTCATTCGCCAGGAACAAAATTTTTGTATGAAATGCGCAGCAGACAATGCATAAATAACTCTGATCTTAATTTTGTTGAGAGAAACGCCTTAGAAAAGTAAGCTAGTCGCCGTGTACTGTTTCTACGTCCCCAGCGTACTTGCGTTCATTATATTTGGGAGTTATAAATAAACGCTCGATGTGAAGGGCAGCAGAGTTGTCTAACGTGGCTACCTCGATCTGTTAGCTTCTGTGACAGCCAATTAGGAGCTGCTGGAACGTGAACTTTTCCACTTTAAATGGTGGAAACTAAACTTCGTAACTTCAGCGCCGTTTTAGTCCCTCTGGTTTGAATTCCGTGCCACGGATCTCTTGGGTCGAATAAAATCGACGTCTACTTTCCACTCGTCAGCCTGTTATAACATTTAAGTAACGAACATTTCCCGCTATTTTCTTTAACATCACAATGATTATGTTAAACATAGAAGAAACTTATTACAAGTTTGTGTAATGTTTGTGAAATATTCTTTTCAGTAACGAGTTTTAAAAATGTGTAAAATCTCCCGGCACGTATTACACATGCAGATGATGTATAATCGCCTTTAATGTTACCTTTACCAGTTTTATTATGTTTAGTTTCTTATGATTCCCGTTCTTGGCAAAGCGCTCCGTTTTGGAAACGAAAATCTGTATTATCATAATGGTACAAGGACGTCATAGTCTTCTGCATATTTTGTTTCATGATTATTTATTGTATACAGTTATTAAGAGCAAAGACCCAAGTAGCAAACAACAAGCAGTTAACAGTTGGCAAACTGTTGTCACTGTTAGTAAACTTTAGCATTTTTATGACTATCAGCATTTCTTTTATGGTTGACAATCAGGTCATATAAACAAAAATTACAGTACCTATTTTTTAAATAATCGTAATATGGGCCAATGCTCACATAATGTTTGTTAGATTTCAACAGACGTCCCACAAGCAGATGATAAATGAAATGCCGACTGTTACTCACTGCTGGGAAAATATTAGCAGCATGTTTATGGGCCATTTACGGCATTCCAACTGTTGTTTGCTGCTGGGGACAAACAAGCAGCAAATATGTGGGCGACTCATGGCATACCAACTGTTACGTACTGCCGCGGATGTATTAGTAGCATGCTAATGGGCCACGCATGACATGCCAACTGTTACTTACTGCAGGGGAAATAGCAGCATACTTATGGCCCTTTGGTGGTATGCCCACTGTTCCTTTTTACTGAAGAAACATTATCAGCAAGCTTACGTGGAATTTATGGCATGCCGACTATATGTTGTTTTGCAGTAGCAAATAGCTTATGTGAACTCACTTTTTTTTTTATTTAATGCATATATTAAGTAAAATTATCATGCGACATTGCTATAAATAATAAAAAACGTGTTTGAGCTGAAAACCTGTAAAACATAACACGTAAAAAAATTCGTTATTTCGCATTTTAAATTCTACCTGAAAGTATCCCAAAACTAAAATACTAGTCTTTTAAACAAAACACGGAAATCCCAATATTTAGCTAATAATGCAACGTGTATGTGTAGAAAGTAATTTTATTCACTTAAGTTAAGAAGTTTAACATAAATACATGGTATAATAGTTGCTATCATTCAAGACTTTGAACGAAAGATTTGTGAGTACGCTTCCAGGTTCTTCCAAAGAAAATTAATAATTGTTAAATAATGCTGAAGATAACATATACGAATAAGGTAAATAAATAAATTTTATTTGGGTGAAATATAATTATTTTTTTACTTATAAAATGCATGGCAAGCTGCTTCTATGTGGGCCACAAGTGGCCAATTGCTGGGCCACAAGTGGTTTGCCAACAACTGGCTGACGACATATGGTTTACCCACGGCAGGTCAGAAGCAGAAATCCAGTAGGCCACTGCTACCACACATGGCCCACCGATGGTGCTGACATGTTTGGGCTACAGTTAGTTACGCAGAAGCGGACCGCTTGTGGGCAGATTGTAGATGCTACATGAACGTTATCTGAACAGTGGCTCAGATGTGTCCAACTGAAAGAGGCATCATGTGAGCCACGAGCATCTGCGGGTGCATCACATAGGTTGACTGATTGTTAACTGATTATGGAAACCGGATGTGGGCCGCTCGTGTACGATCAGGTTTACACAAGTGGGCCAACTGGCTTTTGCTACTTGGGGAGTCTCTTGTCCCTGTAACGCAGTATTCAGCTACTTTTTACCTTAAATGTGTTTTTGCTCGTGACCCACCAGAGCTAGTCTGACTCAGAACGTGCCAATCACTATTGTACTGGAACGTCCAAGATATGGAAAAAAATAACGCATGTTTTCAATCGTTATTTGCATGATGGAGTGCTCGATGTAGGTCAAAGGCGCAATAAAGTTTGTTTCTGTGTGCAAACAACAAGCAGTTGAGCTGTAGCAAACGAAATTATACAGTGATTCATTTGTCTGCTGAAAAAAATTGTCACTGACGGAAATAAATGCCTGGTATGAGCAATATTTGTTCATGTCAATGAAAGTATTTGTGTAGATAGTGCCAAATAAATATTTTGTTGAAGTATCCAAGTAGTACAGTTAAAAAAAAAACATTTGTGACGGTAATTATTCCCTTTGTTGTTTCACGCAAAAAAAAGTAGTTCGGTTCTTTGAAACAATTGATTTGTCGCAAAGAAAAACTGCTTTTGAGGAAGACTTTTTTTCATAAGCCATTATGTAAAATAATCAAAGTGTTAGTTATGCTATCGTTGTGTTGAGTCATAATACTAATTTTGCATTTTAGTAAGTATTTAAACCAATTCAACTGTACAACCGGGATTAGTTCCCGAAGCTGTTGTTTTCAAGTTAAACACTTTACTCATCGACCTACCAGTGTCATGTAAGAATAAGTTCGTGAATTTTTATCTCGATCAAACCCCTGCATTAACACGCACACACCGAGTTATTCTGCTAAGATGTTCAACCCAAATATCTGCCGAACCTCTGAAGGTATCTAAATTTTTATTTTAAATTCGTAAATGTCACTGCGGGGCTCATAAGACACCGTCTATGTCTGTTCCGAGATGCGATTAAGAATGTATATATATATATGCTTTAATTTTTCTAATGGGAATATACCCATTTCACCCGTGTTTGCATTGAACTGTAGCTTGGCGGGGAAGGTTGCATCATCCGCTGGCATGTCCAGCAGATGTTCCTACAGAGGTGTAGCACGCGCGAGTGACACAGGAACACAGGTATCGAACGCATGCGAAAGGTTGTTGCTGGTGTTGTCGATGTTACAGACAAACAAAACTTATGTTTAATTTGATGTGCATAAGTTGATTACAATTAATTCACAGATCAATCGCNGATGTTACAGACAAACAAAACTTATGTTTAATTTGATGTGCATAAGTTGATTACAATTAATTCACAGATCAATCGCGTCTGTTTTACAGTCCACGCCAATGATAAGGCCAAAATAAAAAAAACTCCTTAAAACTACCCGACCCTCGAATTAAGATTTATGTGGCTCAACACCAGGTTTTCCGACGGTTCTTCTCTCAACCAACAATATTACATGCATCGCTCGATTCTTATTCCATTTCACAATTCAGTTGAAGATTCTCCGTAATTTACAATAAATACTGTCAGTTAATTTCCATCTCACTGAAAATATGTAGTGAAACTCCACGAAGTAAACTTTCAACGCCGTGTTCAAAAGTATNCAGTTAATTTCCATCTCACTGAAAATATGTAGTGAAACTCCACGAAGTAAACTTTCAACGCCGTGTTCAAAAGTACAATAAGTAGCTTTTGCCAACGCTAACTGCTTTACTATCCTGATTTTGAATTTCACTGAAGCATACATTCTTGTATATGTGTGGGTTCTGATCTTTATGCTCAAATTTATCTCCACTCATTCCTCTTCGAAGTCGCATTATTGAAGTCCGTCTAATCAATATTTTTCGAATCAGAGTATTTATTTGCAGAAAATGGTGCCGCCACACTCTCGTATTTCCAGTTGTCCTCCAAGCACGCCGAGGTCGAAGGAAACTTCCCAATATAAATTCCTCTGCACATCCGTATTTTAAGGTCCAGTCTGTGGTTCGTCGCCTGCAGAACGTTTTGAAGGACCTGATGTTGGATCACCTTTTCAAGTAGCTCGTTTGGTGGGTTGTTTCGTCTGCTTTTGCCCTGTATCTGTTTCTTACCGCTTACGTGCAGCTTAATGATTGTTAACGCTGATCATCCTAACGTGACGAATTCAATCTCACATATTATAACAGACGACATTCTCGCCATCGAAGTCACATATCGAAGTCGCCCGTACCCGGAGTATCGGACTTTGAATGCTGGCACCGACCCTTGCTGGTGGATCTGATTCAACTCCAGACTGCAGAAGGCAGTGGCTAACGACCACAGTATCATCGTGAGTGAGTGAGTCAAGAGATTTGAGCGGCTCTTAACAGCGAGGTCTTCAGAGCTGATGAGGGTGTTATGGAGCAGCACCGGAATGAAGGGGTGAGGGAAACGGGACGATTCCCACGTCCGAAAATCAGGAGCGACCTCCGCCGGGAATCGAACCCGGTCCGCCTAGGTGGATGCGAGTAGTCTAAACACTATACCACCGCAGCCTCACAGTATCATCAAATTTCATCGTCTTTGGCGCATTGCGATTTCCATTCCCAACGCCTTTCCTTGAGATTTCAAACAACCCGAAGTATGTCAACTACATCATCGTGCATAAAACGTTATAAAAATAATTTATGTTTTTCTACTGGACAATAAAGAATGAAACGAGCACAAAAATATTTTTCCAGCATCAATTTATTGTGCGTTCTTTTACTGCGAAAAAAGTATTGCTTTTTGCCTGAAGTCACTGTACGCAGGGAAGTATTGGTACAGCATTGTGAAAATCGTTATTTCGCCCAATCAGTATGAAGTCTAAGGTAAGCTAGTTCCACTCTATGTCAGTCCACTTGGGCAGCGGCTTGATTGACTTACTCCAGGAAGACGGGATTACTAGGACAGCGCATTTTTCNCTATGTCAGTCCACTTGGGCAGCGGCTTGATTGACTTACTCCAGGAAGACGGGATTACTAGGACAGCGCATTTTTCACTTTCATGGGTCATTTATCACACAGAACATGCCAAGGACCATCTATACCTATCAAGGTGCTGATTTGNCATTTTTCACTTTCATGGGTCATTTATCACACAGAACATGCCAAGGACCATCTATACCTATCAAGGTGCTGATTTAGGGAAGGGAAACGCGGAGATTCCCAAATACGTCAATTCCAAATCAAATATTTCTACAAATTAATCTTCGTCTGTCACATATTTTTGTTTGTTTATTTGATAATTTACGGTCATTATTTCTATCCTCCATTCACCAACCTATCATATTGTTACAAGACACCAGAATGACATATCCGAGTTCACGAGGAATGGAGGTCTTAATAAAAAATAAATAATTTAATTTTGGTTTTAATTGATTTACACTGGTACTATTTACAGTATTAAACTACCTATATCAACAATTACTCTTATTATTCTCAGGAAATCAAAATCAATAAATATGAAGAGTCTATCTCAATTCTAATTAAAGTCCATATCAATGTCTCCATACTGGCTACAGTAACTTATGTCACACTCAATATTTACATATATTAAATCTGTCTATTGCCCTCATTCCAAATGCATCTCAGCGAACTCCTCGGGTTACTATCCTGGCCTTGGGACACTCCTTCGCTCGTTCGAGCGGGACACAGCAAGTGAAGCGATGCAGAGCAGCAAGCACGTACCAGTACTCAGTCTGACGAAGCCCGGGTGTCATGAAGAAACTTTTCGGGTGTAGTTTCAGAAATGTGTATGTTTATGTCAATATAGAGCCGTTATGTTTTATAGTTTCTTTTCTCTACTTTGCTAGTACGTTTACCGCAGTCTTTCCTGCATTCTCCACGAATACCATTCCTACTAGTGGGACCTCGGTGGTGTGCTTGCTGGCTGTCGCGCCGGCTTCCAACTGCTGCGATCCCAGTTGAATCCCGATTAGAACCCCGCGAAGAAGCAGCTATGAAATACAAGGACGGGAGAAACGGGAGCATTCCGAGAGAAACCCCGCCACCCAACGGCAGCGTCCACCGTGTTTCCCAGCTGCAAATACCAGGATTTGACCCCGCCGGAGAATATAATCCATGTCCCTATAGTTTGACGCAGGTGGTACGTAGGTGGACAGATTGGAAACGTGGCATGTATTTCACACGTAGTTGTATTCCATAGCCATCTCCTCTACGAGTGACGTCTCACTTTAGCTAGTCGATAGCTGAAGGCCCGTACTCTTCGTTTGGCCTCCAGTCTTTTATATTCCCCTTTTAAGATCAGTATACTTGTTCAAGATTGCCTTAAGAGAAAAACTAGGAGTATGAGAAAGAAATTAATTAAAGTCAATTACAAGAATTTATAAGATTTAAAATAAATATATTATTATTATACCATTAGTGGCCTCGGTGTAAAGAGAATAAAAACCATATAGAAGTTCTGAGAAGAATACCAAGGAACGGGATTAACCCAACCTCGAACTCGCGTCCGCTCGCTCGCCAGCCAGGGAGAGAAGAAGACATCCAGGCCGCTGGAAGTCCGCCGACTGCGACTCACCCCCCAGTTCGGAGCCCTGTCCACTCTTCTTGCTTCACTCCTGCTGCATCTTTACCCCTTGATTGTGATCGGCTGTGGCGTCGTTAGCAGGTGGAGTTTGGCTTCAGATAACTGATGACCTTTCGTCACTTTGACTAGTCAGCTGCAACAATATTTTGGTCCTACCTTGGCGGATTGTAAAGCACGTTAGACTTTCCAAATTTCAGTTGTTTTTTTTTTATTTTGTAAACTGTGTGCTACCTGCCCTCTTTTCGGGTCAGCGTGTGTGGCTTTCATGTTACGCAAGATTTCGTGACGAAGAGAGCCGAGTTTAAAAAGTGTATAGACTACAAAACAAAATTGCTACAGTCTAAACCTCTTCAGACGAAATGGAATATTTGACCTAATGTCTGGTATACTAATTTTTTTTTTCATCTAAATGACGTAATCTAAACACCTTGAGGTTAGATTGTTTTAGGATGACAATTGAAAAACCACGTATAACACCGTCGTAATAGCTAGGTGGCTCAGACACTGTGTACGTGTAAGAGTGGAGATAATAAGGCGCCTGTAGCGAGACCAGACAAAGACACAGGCAGACGCAGAGGACTTAAGTGTGTGTCAGAAGAACACTCACAAATAACACATCACAAAAATTCAAATGCAGAACAACCAAAATTGTTACTAGGAAAATATCTACTGCTACTTGAAATGATTACTCAGCAGAGAAGTGGCCTGAAAAATATGGTCTTTAGTTAGTTTTCTTTCAATCAGATGATATATGGAAGGAATAAAGTAATAAATTTGCAGACGAGATTATATGTGTGGCCTCAGCAACACCAGCCTCTCTCATGACTGAGGTGTTCCATTTTACTTTAGACTTGGCATTAAAAAAATTCTAAATTCCGGGAAAATTAATTAATTTAATTGTTTATTTGCTCCAGACTAGCTCAGTGTTTTAAGAGCGCTGTTACACGATTTACAGCTTTGTTACAGGATGACCGTGGTTAAATTAATTCTGAGTCAGTTCAACTAAATAAAAATATAATTTCGTCTCTTCTTCTTTGTAAAATAGTTCTCAAACTTAGGTGAATATAATTTTTAAGACGAAGTATTCTCGAAGTTCTAGGCGTTCCTGTTGATCTCGTTGTCGGCAGTCGCATCCCCCTGTATGCGGCAGGACCTCTCATCGCGGGCTTCCCTGTTCAGGCTCTCGGGCCTGAAGTGCCATTGCAGCCCCAGCACATTTTAGCACACGCGGTAGTTCGAACTTACTACCCTGAAAATATACGCGGGCGGCGACCGAAACAGGTCTACTTCTTCCGTAAACTTGCCTCACGTTTTCGCCTCCTTTGATACGGCCTGTTTCAGGTTCGAACTCGGGTGCTTGTAATATAATATAATTAAAAACCCTGCGTGCTAAACCCACCGCAGGCTAGCGTCTTGCCTTCGAACACCAAGATGGCTAAAAATTCCTTGCAAACAATTAAATAACGCTATCTACAACTGACCAATCACGAGAGAGCTAGAGGCAATTCTTAATACAGGAACTTGCAAAGGAAGGATTGCGACAGCACGGGGATAGTCTTGGGAAACCTGTTTCTCCACAAGGGTGGGAATTTTCCTGTAGGAAAATCGTCCGTTGGAGCTGAGCTATGAAGAGAAGCCCGCAAGGCCGCATAATCTCCTGAAAGTTTCGCTGTGCCGTCAGTTTCCCTGACTAATAACAGGGAAGACCGTGATTCATAAGAGATTGTTCCCAGCAAACTTAACGCCGCCAGTTCTGACGGTGCGTCGTTCAGCAATCAAGTCCAGATTTGTGCGCCATCCAGCGCCAACCGCACTCGAGCGGGGTCGTCAAACGTATCCCAGGCTAAAGACGATGTATTGTCGTTCCTCAACCGTCGACGGCATCCGATCACGACAAAACTGCAAACAAAGTCGCCGTTGTCGGTGTGTCGTTGGAAGATCGAGTAAAGGCAGTCGAGAATGCAAGTTTTCTTCCGCAAGTCGCTCCGCAGTAGAAACAGGGTTAACGAGTGTTGCTGCTGCGTGTATCTGGGTTGTGAGGACACTGCTTGTTGTATTCGCGCCTGCCGGATGGTGGATCGTTCCACTCTTCTGGTGATCGTCGGGTCGCCCGGAGCCTCTCCGGTGCGCAGATATGTATTTTCTCATGCTGCCAATTCCCCCAACAGCACAGTACAGTCGGGTCGCAACAGACCAGGTAGTGGCCAGTTCGATGTAACGACCACCCTGTCTCTCATAACCCAACGACTCGTCATTTTACAAACNTCCAACGATTCACCATTTTACAAACTCTGAAAGTTATTCAAAGGTGTGCCAAATGCATCACCGGAACATGCCAGCTACCCTCTGAGTCTCACTCCACACGAACACTGATTACACTGCACACAGATTCGTCCTACGACCATTTGCCTTACTAGGTTTGTAGCGATTTAAGTCCCCTGATGTCAGTTCCTCGCCTGCCAGTCGCAGTCAAACATATCAGTCTCGGTAGTACTTACCACGGTGCTGTTACCAACTTTTGCTTCTTGTGGATAGTGCGTTCCGGTTGCAGCTAACTTTGCGGCAGTGAGTGCGTTTCTTTCGTCCTTGGTCACAATATTAGTAAGTTTGTTACGTATCTGTGTTGGCCGCTAAGCAACAATTTGTACAGAGGAAATTAGTTTGTTTGGTCTAAGTTAAAGTAAATGGGCTACCAATTTTGCTGGCTAGCTCCAAACGTCCATCGTAGCATCAATTCCCGGAGGAGCCAATGGCCAGATCTTCATTGAAGCTTCGGGATTCGTGGCATAAGAAACTTATGTAATGTCATTCTCTTGTGTTGAAGTTATAGTGCGCCCCAGCTGTTTCGAGGCTGCACGGATTTTGCTACATTGAACTTCGGAAATCATTTATTGCTTCGAAAAATTGTGTTTCATTCTGACTGCGAAAACATGATCTATATCCGTAATGTATGAGTATGCTTACTCTATATAACGGTAAGTTTTCTGCAACACAAGTCAAACAGCTGCTTTTGTCTGTTTGTAATATTTGCAAGAAATTGTGTAATTTTTTAAATTGTATTCGATATGTATGTACGGTAGTGTTCAGACATTTTTCTATTTATTATAAGAATTCCTGAAAAGGGAACACTTCGTGATCATTGCGGAGCTTGCTTCAATAAAATCTGTACAAATATTAACAGTACGTAAACTTGTATTTATTTCAAACTAACTCTACCTGCGGCTTCTTCGATCCGGAAATTGGATTTTAAAAGAATTAGTGCTTGGCAGATTATAATAAACCGAGTTTTTCCTCTTGGCTACCGCATCCTTCCCCGACGAGAATTTATATGACGTTTTATCTGTAATGTTGAATTTATTTTTAGGCATTTTATAGGCAGTATTCTTCAGCAAAGCACTGTAGTCTCTCATCGGGTTTATGAAATACTGAGGAACCCATGGAAATATATATTTGACCCCTTTCCTCCCTTTTAACGGCCAAATTCTTGGGGAATAAAAGAGCATTATAAGAAGAGAAACCACCCTTTAGAAATTTTCATCGGCCAGCGTTGATAATGAGTCAGTGAGTAAATGAGAACACTTACTTTTATAAATGAAGATAATAAATTTGATGCAATTCCAAAATGTTTGTCTTTCTAATATTTACAACTACTTGAATCCTGTCAACAAAAATACACTTCAATAAATATGCATCATTATTTATGCTGTATGTGTGCGCTACATAAAAAGTGGAGCTCACATAACTTTTTATTTTCAGATGATTTCCAAATTGACTTGCTTCTTACAAATCCAATTCCGTAAGAACTATATTATAGCTCCGTTGGTAAAATTTTGTGTTATCTCTTAAAGTTAACAGTTTATTATTAACGTATAATTTTTTTAATTGTCTCCTAGATAGTTCAATAAATAAACTGAAAATAATTAATGTTAAATATATTGCAAATCAGTATAACATATACCATTATCCATGCGTTTTCTGGCTTATTGCATCACCAACATATTATTTCCATTTCTGCTTATATTTACCGCAAAATTAAGTTAGTGACATTCAACCTTACCTTACCCCCCAACCTGCCTGCATTACTCAACTTTAGTTGAAGATCGCATTTTACGTTAATCGCCTATTTTTATGGTTGTGGAGATATAAATAAAATTCACCCTTGTTTACATTATATGTACATTGACTTTCATACTGGTAAATATTATGATTCCTTTGCAATGTTTACATATCAGTATAAAATTTCTGTTTTGTTTTCATTTGTAAAAATGATTGTAGAAATTTTATAGTAATTTTATTTGGCTGGACAGACTTTACAGTTCCGAGATTTTAATTAGTTTTATATTTTAATATCTCATGTAGAGTGATTAATACTGTTATATCTGGTGTTTTTTTCTCTTTGTCTAACTTGTGCCTTGCATAATGTGTATGTTATAGGCCTAAGAGATCATTAACTTTTATCATTTTAATGATAAGTCTCTCATACCAGGAAATTATTTTTTCTTTGATATGATAATGAAGAGGAAGGGTTCCCAGAGAGAAGCCCCAGGGGCTCTCTATCTAGACACGCAAGCGGTCGGTTCATAGCNTGATGGAAGTGAGCAGCCATCACAAGTCTTGTAAATGTGCGCAGACTATCGAGGCAGCCTACAAGAGCCAGATGTGTTAATTAATGTTGTTTTATTAAAACTTCAAGATGAGGCTTAAGGACGCTTGGGACGCTGCCAGCATGGAACTGCAATTCGTAAGCTTAAACGAATGGATATGGTCTTAGATTGCTAGTGACTTCTTGTTGTTTGAACCAGGCTACTAATTCTATCTGAAGGAAATTCTACAAATTGTTTTTCTGTCGTGTTTTTTTATTATTATTATTATTTCTCAGACGTCCTTATTTGATTTGATGTTCTATCCTACTAGCAGAGATGGAATTTTGCTTAGTAGTTTAACGAGAATTTATTTGAACCATAATTTTATACAGAAGAACTATAATAATTAACTGAATTAATGAATTATTCATGTAACGCTGTGTTTTTTATTTTATTTCTTTAGAAAGATAGAGATGAGTAATTTTCAAAGCTCTAAGAATTATGGACTGAATCGTAATTTTATTCCAGAAAGAATTTCTTTGAAAGTGTCTATGTCTGGTATTTATGATAATGGTAATGTTTCGTATCTCTCCAATGTTGATTTATTTCAGAATGTATTGCTACCTTAATAAATATCTTCTCTAATCAAAGTGTGCCTGTGTGATTTAAATAGATGTGAAACTCATGATTATTTTAAGTGTTTTTAATTGTGCTGTGTGTGTCTTTGTTTGACCCAGCTTATTTAACTCCAGGAACAAACAGTAAGTTGTACTGTTCTTTCACTTACCTTTTGAGAGAATATTAATATGCTGGTACATTATGATTTTTTTTCTTACATACTAAGTTTTTAAGTGTTGCAGGTAACGGGGTATGAGGAATTTTAATCCCTTTAGTTATTGTGTGTGCCGAGCTATTCCGTAGAGGAATAAAAGTGTAATTTATGTGATACTCTTCTGTTACCCAAGCACTCATTTTCACTATACAAATATCCCACACCACAAACACAACAAAAATAGTAAAATAAAACACATTTACACATTATTATTATACAAAACAAATGGTATATTATATGAAAATGGTGTTAATCACATAAAGTTTTTTCTTCTCGATCAGTAAGTCTATGACCTTGCAGCACAACATTTATGAAAAACATGGAACTTCCTTCGAAAACTCTGCTGCCATTATTTATTTCGCATCAGAATCTTAAACTCCCTCATGTTAGATCCCTCACAAAAATTAGTAAACCAAAAATAATTTATGCAAACTTAGGTAGGGTATTATATATATATATATATATATATATATATATAATTGGCACTTAAAGAGTGTCTGTGAACGTTGCCTTAGAAAATAAAGAATTGTGAACGCAAGCATGCAGTAAATATTTCTGTCTCCGCCTTTTGTAAAGTGTATTTGAGTTTGAAAAATTCAAAATCTCTCTGCTTTAGGATGGAAAAAAAAAAAGGAAGTATGGTAATGAAAAGGCGGAGCATTCGAAGGCTGGTATGCAAATTTGCTACCGCCTAAATCTGCTGGCTAAGAAAGAGACAGCCCTGCAAAGCTGCTTGGTTTCGCGGCTAGGCTTAGCGAAGTACTTGTGATGTCCCTCCCTCTCCCCCATCCTTTTTACCTACTTTTTTTTTTCGAAGATGAAACAGTTGGGCAGGCCCGGAGGACTGTCTGTTTTATTTGCATGCCCGGCAGCTTCTTTCTCGGAGAATTTGCCCGGAATTACAGAGAGCAGCTGCGCTTTTTCTCACGAGTGGGGAAAAGGAGATGTCGGGGCGGAGTGTTGGCGATACTTTGATTGGCGACACTGTGTCTAGACAGGCAAGTTCTCTGCGCGGGAAACTCGAGTGTGAAGAACCACCCTCATTACACAACCACAAAGGCGTCGGGATTTTCTTCGCCGTCTTCCATTCCCTCTCGAAAACGTAAAGAACTTAACTTACTTCCTGTCGAGAGGGTTTTTGCGGTGTCTGTGCCGGTTTTCCCGTCTATCCTCTTAGTTATAGGCTGTTGACGGTAAAGTGAGCACTTTGGAGGCCCTAGCTACTTTTCACTTTCAGCCATATTTTAACTTCTAACCACATTTTTAAATAAATATTGTCATGTAAGTGATAAACACAGTGTGTATATTCCGCCGCACTCAGAAGTTAACGTCTAAGGCTACAATAAAATATATATATTGCCTATCATTCCAAATGAGACGGCTTTCTTAAGTGCCAACTTTACCGTGAATAGCATATATAAGGTTAGCTATAGGCACACTCAGGGAGGCATTCGTTGTCCCAATCACAGCCGTGGCTGTCAAATCTCTCTCTGCCGCGATTCATGCCTCCTCGCGCACGATTCCACCTAGGCGNGCGCGGGAAACTCGAGTGTGAAGAACCACCCTCATTACACAACCACAAAGGCGTCGGGATTTTCTTCGCCGTCTTTCATTCCCTCTCGAAAACGTAAAGAACTTAACTTACTTCCTGTCGAGAGGGTTTTTTTACGGTGTCTGTGCCGGTTTTCCCGTCTATCTTCTTAGTTATAGGCTGTTCACGGTAAAGTGAGCACTTTTGAAGCCCTAGCTACTTTTCACTTTCAGCCGTATTGTAACCTGTAACCGCCTTTTTAAATAAATATTGTCATGTAAGTAATAAACACAGTGTGTATATTCCGCCGCACTCAGAAGTTAACGTCTAAGGCAACAATAAAATATATCTATTGACTATAATTCCAAATGAGACGGCTTTCTTAAGTGCCCACTTTACCGTGAATAGCATATATAAGGTTAGCTGTAGGCACACTCGTGGAGGTATTCGTGGTCCCAATCACAGCCGTGACTGTAAAATCCCTCTCTGCTGCATTATCGCAATGGGAATCGTGCCGGATGATGCCGCTGGTAGGCAGGTTTTGTCGGGGATCTTCGTTCTCCCCGCCCTTGCATCCGGCGCTTCTCCATACTTACATCACTTCGCCCTCATCGGCTCTCAAGACCTCGATGTTGAGGGTCCCGCCTGCCTGGTGCTTAAACTGCGTTGCAGAGTGTTTGAAATCTTGGTTTTTTCGATGAAACTATTAAACGTGCCCCAGTATGTTTACCTGCGAAAAGACGTCATACCCCATACGGGGACGGAATGGTACTTTAGTTACCACGCATGCTATACATATTATTTTGGAGCTCTCCTATATAATTAAAAACGGCTTTTTCAGACTGCTGTATATTAAAACGTACTATCCGGACACGAGCCAAAGTACAATATATGCCTGCGTTGAACTTTACTACAGAATTTTTATCAATAAACTGATAGGGTTACCACTGAAAGTCCCGCAGGTACATGCAGCACTACGAGAACACTGCCCGCCAGTTCAGAGCCCTGCGCGTAGCGGCGATGGCGCTCTTGTAGCGCGTACCTGTATGACCCTCATATCTCCCGCGCTTCACGGCCCAAAAGGATAAAAACGATGCAGGCAGGCGGGCTCCTTAAGAACTGCCCAAATCTCTCCACTACACTCCTTGCATGAATTCCTTCTGCCGTGTACATATCGGACTTGGCCCTGAGACGCACTTAGGTCTCGTCCCTACCTCGGACCCAACTTAACGGTTATGTTAGGAAGGTTGGGAAAATTAACCGCATATAGAATTATACAGCGGCGCCAACAAATTTTTAGGTTTCCACTTACCAAATCCGCCAAACGGTAAATAAATATTCAGTAAAAAGCTATTATAATTTCTAAAAATCTATTTGTTATAGTTTTAAGAACAAGCCTTATTTAAGGAGTTATTTACATCCTAATACTGGTTTCCGTTTTGTTCTTTCCTTATAAGTGAAGATGGTTAAAACAAACTTTTTAACTTTTTTTTTTGTAATGACAACTCGAGTTCATGATATTTATAGCAGTACAAAGACCTGCAGCACACCTTTTAGTCATAATTCACAGCTTGCAATCTCATGGAGACCCGTTGCTGACGAGAAGACTGTAAGTGGCATCTCACGCACGAGCCTTTGTCGCTCTAAGAGCTCCCACACCTCTAGATAAACGCCTTCAAACATTTACATTTTATATTTCAGCTTTTGCAACATTGTTCTCGTGACTCGCCTAATACAAGAAATCTCGCAGACCTATTACTCTCCGAATTCGGAGTAAGTGTTATTAAAACTTTACTAATTTATATTGTAGGAGGCAAAAAAAGCCTGATTTTTGCATAAATTACAACGCTGATATTACAGACAGTTTGAAACGTAAGCAAATATAACAATTTTATTTTGGCGTAAAAAATTTCGTAAAGTAATTCAAAATGCAGCTTATTAGTTGATTTAAATCGATCTAACTTTTACCAATGACAGTAAAATAATTGTGCATAATAATACTACTCGCCTAGTAACTTCCGGCTAGCCAAGAGTTAGATCACTAGTAGTTTGATAAGGCCGGAATTTTTAGTTTTGACATAAACTTATAGAGGAAGTGGAGTAAGAGTGATTACATGTCATGTTTTTTTTTCTCTGGAGATGCCTAGTCGTAAAAGAAAAGCTATTTTCACCATCTTATTTTTAAAAAAATTTATAGATTTGTCTTTTCTTTCTAAATAGTATTTTACTTAAAATTATTGTCACGTGTATGGCAGTTGCTCGGACCTAATATTCAATGTTTTCTTTCAAATGTGCTTTTGGTAGTTTTATTTTGTAATTTTAAGTTAAACTGGACGCCAGTGGATGTACGTATCTTAGCTTGCTCACAATACAACCCGCCTACAGCAGGTCCAACTCATAAAAGGGAAGCGTGAATTTGAGACGGTTGCACTTTTATGTGTGCCTAAACGATAGCACTAATAATAATATTAATAATAATCATAATTATCTCTAGTTGCACAAATCTTACTATTATAATTATTTTGGAAAAAATATACAACATTATAACTATTTTAAAAAAACAGCACAACTAAAATTGTTTACGCGTCATAACTCAAAAGATAATTTTGGGTCCTGATACGTAGAGGGGTAAAATGTCAGCTAGCTCTCGTGGTTCGTAGGACACGTAAATACTCAATTAATTTAACAACTTTGGAAAATCGTGGGTTACACTTGCTGGACGTTATTATGTACTCTTTTTTTTGCTGTGATATTTAAGGAGTTAAAATCATGAGATCTCGCACTTTCCTTTTTATTTTATTCAATATCACGTGGTCATTATGATTAGTTTTCACTTTTCAACAAGTTCTAGCTAAGTAATTCAATTTTCACTCTGATAAGATAATTAGAAAATACAGAATAAGTATGTCAGTTACATATTAAGTAATTGGTGTGAAATTTCTGTTTCAAACATGTATTTTACAAGATTTAATTTAAATGTTATTTTTTCTTATATCATATGACACGATTAGCCATTTAGTAAATTTGAAAGAAAAAAAATGATTTGGGCCTATAGGGGTAAACAACTTAGCTATCTCCTTGTGTAAATAACAAAACACTTTATAAAATAATATGTTTGATTCTCAGTAATCTTCTAAAACAGTAGGAAAACCATCTGACAAAAGAAAATAATTATCTATAACGAACAATTTTAATGTCCAGATTGTTTTGCAGCTACTGAATATTTAATGTTGGAAATTTCTTGGAAGTCTCCAGCAACATATAGGTATAGAATATGTTTTATTGAGATGAAAAATCACCGTAGCGGCCCGAAGGAGCGATTTCCTGGAACATAGATCAGACAAGTCAAAATCAAGATAAAAATACAATTTCACACATTCAAATTTTGCTTCAAATTACATCCAATTTTTATTGTATGCAATTCCTTGAACAACATATGCCATCACTTCGACGTCTCAACCGCGGCCATTTGACCTTTCGAGAAATTTAATATTTCAATTGCCTTCAAGAATTTTCGTATTTTACATATTCTATATTTTCTTAAATTCAATTTTTCATCCACCTATCAGAATGGTTCTCGGAAAAATTTGCCAATAAAAATAAAGTCACATGAGAAGAATATATAATTTAAAAAATTATTTAATTACAGTATAAACACAGTATATTTGAATGGCATTTTAAATAGTGGAGTGCATTCTACATGCAGTATGTGCATTTTTTTTAAATATAATTCTTGAAAATAGAAAATTTTAAAGTTTTCAAAAGATTTTAAAGTGTAGTGGGCAGTTTATTGATTATAATGTTGTGTCTGAAATGAACTGAATGAAATATGTTAACAAAAACGTATATTTTATTCTACACTTGTAATAAATGTAGTTTTAAAATATACTAATAGGTAACGTTACATTGCAACGTAGTTTCGAGAGTATAAAAAAATTATGTATCTTTAAATTTATTTAGTAAAATTTCGTATCAAAAAATATAATAAAGTAGAATAGAAAAAACGGCAGCGTCTAGTTTGTTGCCCATACCAAGCGACCAGCATTTATCAAGTTTTGGCCCCAGTTGAGCCTACATAAATCCCACCTTACTCGATACTGGGTTCGAAGAACTTTTGGGTGACACTGTGTTTTATTTCACACTATTTCCACTAACTTGGTGTTTCGTGGCGCTTGTTCCTAGACCCGTAGGCCAGGCGACATGACATCACTGGCGAAGACGCTGGGCGTCGCGGTACGAGCTGCCCTGATGTTCCCTCCAACGGATGGTGCGCCTGACGACTATGGCTTTCGGGGGGACATCTTGTTGGACCGCTTGTTAACCGACGACCTCAAGAGTTACCTCTTGAGGTGAATAAAGCAAGATGGTAATTTTAGTCACGTAGTCCATGACGGCGAGGCGGGTGTGTTCCGTTCTCGCCGGCACTTGCTATCGCGCTCTTGGCGAAGTGTTCGCCTCAGCACGGTGTTGGCCAGGTGGTGTACTTGACTGCGGAGATACAAAACGGTCACAAAAGTACTCGTGAAAACGTGATTCACGTCAAAAGTGCATACAATCTCCCAAACGACTACCATAGTTCTGACATTTATACCACAGCAAAAATATTGCCAGTACAAGATTTCAATGAGCTCAATCTATTGTCACATTTGAATGAGTATACTAAGCTTTATAACACAAAAAAAAAAAATTAATAATGCTCTAAACACTATAAATAAAAACAAACTGTACATCTCCGAGCTTTTCGAAGATAAAATGGTAAAAGATCTGCACTTTTCCAGTGTTTTAAGCTCTAAAGTTGGGAGACAAAAAGCATATTACAGATAGAGAAATTAAAAAAAAAGTGGTAAAGCTAGAAATGCTTAATACACTGGGCTAGTCCACCTCACAATTGACATAAATGTCATAAGTTATCTTAATATCTGTATTCATGGCCTTATTTAGGCATGTGCAACATGTGAGCTAAACAGGGCGGAAAAATATCCCCCCCCCGCCAAAGTTTTATAATTTTTAAATCTGCATTACATTAGTGTTCTGGATTTTTTTTTTCCACATTCAGTAATTAATTGACAAAGTGTCAAAACAAATATGTTTTCTACCTGCTCTGACATTAAATAGTATGGTACTATTAATGCACCACTTCACCTTGAGATGGCAGCACCTATATAATGACTGAACCATGTAGATAACTCTCCACGCGGCCGGCTGTAAAAGACGAAAAGAGCGTCCAGACCATTTCGGAATCGAATGCAGATGCAGTCGTGTGTGGCGTGTTCTTCGTAATTCAAGATGATGTCGAAGTTTCATCGTTCCACGCGGTTATTAATTTAAAAGTTAAGGCATTTTATACGAGTATGTTTAATTGTTCACAGTGAAATTGTATTTGATATTACCAAAAGTATATTCAGTTTTCAATATTCTACAATAATTTAATACCAGTTTTTTCCGTTAAGTTCACGGGAACGGTATGGATGGACGATCTCCCTGCCAAAAATTTACAACAGAAACCAACAAAAACCAACAGAAATTTCAGTGGTTTCTGTTGTGTGGAATTATCATTCTAGTGTATTTTTGGTGGTTTCTATTGTTTTCCACGGGTAACCCAATAGCTTTTATTGGATTCCAGTGGTTTCTGTTGTATACAAATTTAGTGGAAAGAGAACATTTTAGTGGATTCTGTTGGTTCCTGTTTTCAGAAAACAGGGAACCATTGGTGTTGATTGTTTTCTGTTGGGGTACAACTATTTTAAGGGATTAGGTTGGTTTCTGTTATAAATTAATCTGTTGGTTTGTGTTGTATTGTAGTGGTTTCCATTGACGTCTGTCTGTTGGTTTCTGTTGTGTTTTGTTGGTTTTTGATGTAGCATATCCTATCCGCCCAAGTTTAAATAATGTTTTCTATTTCATTTTTTCACGACTTCTTCACAAGGGCATTAATTTTTTTAATTGTTTGTTGTTGGTTTTTGGAAAGCTTTTATCGGTCGGAGCTTTGATGGGTCCCAAACGACTGCCTCCCACTGTAACTGTTTTAATTGGTTTTAATATTATTTTATAGTAAATGGATGTTTTGATGTGCAATTCTTGCTACCCTCATTTCTGTAGTGTTTTAAAGTTAAATGGGTGCTATGAATAATTCTAAGTCAAGAAAGGATAGTAATTTATTAGCTGTGGTGTTGGCAAAGTAAAGTTTGGTTCATATAAATTAAAATCTTAATTTAATGGAGCCCAGAATAACATTATATATATATATTGTAAATTTTTTTTCTTTTGATGCTCCGATACTAGGGATGATTTTTTATGAATTGTATCAATTGTATGTATTATTAATAGTTTCGTGACTCTTTGTTATCATTGTCTACCAATTGCTCATATATTTTACTAGTATTTTATGGGTTGTTTACCATTCAGCACTTTTTGTATCTTCATAAAATAAATACAGTTCAAAACTTCTTTTCTGCGTGTGGTTATTTGTGAATTGTCACAACATGATATTCCGACACTTTTAGATTGCAATGTTTTTTGCCTGTAAAACCATAGTGCCTTGGCATAAATATATCCTGTGAATATCGCTTTATAAATTAAGGATTGGTTTCAAAAGGTATTCTCGCATTTAATACGATTTAGCTATTCGATATAAATATATTGGAAATAAATGTTANGGATTGGTTTCAAAAGGTATTCTCGCATTTAATACGATTTAGCTATTCGATATAAATATATTGGAAATAAATGTTATCTGTTTTACCGCATAGAAATCCCAATACTCATAGCCCTCCCCACTATAACATTTCATAGTATGTACTGAAAAGTTACGCGAAGACCCAATAAAATGGGTATAAAGTATGATTACTAAAGATCATATATAACATTTTCAGGTATTATTTTCCCTTTTTTTGGAAAAGTCATTATTCTTTATAATTACCTTCAGTATTTCAAGCCTTTTGGATACTCACTCCCATTAAAATATAACAGGCTACATTTACATTACGATGATGCCTATAAACCACACATGTTAATATATGTACAGTAGTGCCATTATAGTAGGAATAATATTAATATTATGTAATAAAGAAGAAATACACATTTACCATGTGTGATACAAACTGGCTGTGTTAATGACTTACATGTGACATCTAAGTAATTACATGTGCCTGTCTATACTGCGAATAATGGACTGTTATAAGGTCTTCAACATTGCAAGAACTCT
>NQII01012239.1:0-24630 GCA_002778355.1 Clitarchus hookeri
TAAAAGGAAAAGATAAAGAAGTGCAATTTCATCTGATGACAGTGCAGAATGGGTTGAAATTGATGATAGTATGGACGTAAATATGTTAGAAGAGAGTGTAGAGAATAATACTTGTGAAGGAAAGCATAAACATTGGGGATTATGATATAGTTCGATTTACTCGTGGTAAACATAAATGCACAATTTATAGATACGTTTGTGTAGTTCAGAAAATGTTTCACAGGGAGAATGAAGTTGACCTTAAAAATTCTTTGCCAATATGTTACTGTAAATTTATAATATAATGCAGCAACTTATTTTATTTCAGAGAATTATTATTTAATCATTTAGTGTATCAAAATAATTTAGTTGAATTGCTGAGCGTCAGAACATAACTTGTCAAGGACTGGTGCAAGATACTTTTTCAGGTGACCACGACTAGTGCATTTAACTGTATTTTATTTGAAAAAATTTTATATTGATGGATATTAATAGACTATGATTTTTTTTAATAAGACTTAACAGAAACAGTTAATCTATAACACAAGATCACCCTTTCACCAGCTTACTGTGCTATTGAATGGTATACATTTACATTTTTCATTCTAATAGTGTCAAAGANAAGATCACCCTTTCACCAGCTTACTGTGCTATTGAATGGTATACATTTACATTTTTCATTCTAATAGTGTCAAAGACTGGTACACTTACCTTATTAGCTTCCTAGTGTCACCTACTGCCTTATCCCTTTCTATGTCTCCAGCTCATCTATCGTCCTCCTCAATTTTACCACCTCAATCTCTGCCTCCCTTCTCCTGCAGTTCCTTCAGTACACCAGCTTGCATTTTGCCTAACTCACCCTTTATGCCTTCCAACTCCTCCTCTTAACTTCTCTACCCTTATTGCTACGCTACACTTACCAATCTCATTCCTGGCCTTTTCCTTTACCCTCTCAATCCAAGGCATGCTCATTGAATTCAAAAAATTTGATCATATATGCCTAAGTTTTGTCCACAACCCCAAAAGAAAAATTAGAATACCTAATCTGAAGTGCAAAAATTTGTAATGAATACGAACTCAAGAAATGAAGGAAACACAGTGGAGTTAAATTATTGAAGAATGAGTTGTTTACATTTTTCAGTTATAATAAAACTTGTAGTGATTTTGATAAAAAAAAAAAAAAAAGTATTTGCAGACAAAAAATGGTTTTACTATTTAAAAAAATGTTAAGAATTTATAAATGTTTGTAGAACAATTGGGCTATATTTGTATTAGTTTCCAAGTTTGGTTATTAATTAAATGTGGCCAATATGCCAAGACCTTTTATAGCCCTTATTAATTTAAAGCAGGTTGAAATACATTTGTCTCCAAAACATGTTCCGTTTCTCCTTTCCAAAAATCTGACAACCCTAAACCTGGAGTACCTTTGAAATAAGTAATATTTGGTCAGCACATTTGTTAATCCTATTTGCTCTCAGCACCTGTAACCATGAATCATTTTCAAAGGCAATCTCACCTAAAAAATTAAAAATCCTAGGTTGATGCTCAAATAAATGATGATACACCTGTTCACCAAAAATTATCAAATAAGTTTCCAGTTTATACAGGATTCATTAAGCACACTGTTAATCTGCTTCATTTCATGCTGTCTGTAGACAGATATATTTAGGGGTCTAATTGGTAATACTGCTATAGGACATTCACGGTTACTTCACACTTTTCTGAAGCCCTGCTAAAGTTCTACTTCCAGGATATTCCTCCGCCTCATGCAAACTAAGCTTGACCGATTCTAGAGAACTACACCAAAGGGACAGCGCACCACATTTGTGTACACTCTGTGTAATACAATTTTGCATTCTACTTCCAGGATATTCTTCCGCCTCATGCAAACTAAGCTTGACCGATTCTAGAGAACTACACCAAAGGGACAGCGCACCACATTTGTGTACACTCTGTGTAATACAATTTTGCATTCTACTTCCAGGATATTCTTCCGCCTCATGCAAACTAAGCTTGACCGATTCTAGAGAACTACACCAAAGGGACAGCGCACCACATTTGTGTACACTCTGTGTAATACAATTTTGCATTCTACTTCCAGGATATTCTTCCGCCTCATGCAAACTAAGCTTGACCGATTCTAGAGAACTACACCAAAGGGACAGCGCACCACATTTGTGTACACTCTGTGTAATACAATTTTGCATTCTACTTCCAGGATATTCTTCCGCCTCATGCAAACTAAGCTTGACCGATTCTAGAGAACTACACCAAAGGGACAGCGCACCACATTTGTGTACACTCTGTGTAATACAATTTTGCATAAGAACTATTTCTAACTAGGCATTACCAACACACTTATTTTCTCCCTTTTTTTTTCATTATATTATAAATTAAGTATTATAATTTATAGATAAAATACATATATATAAAAGATCAGTTGAACCAAAAATAAGGTACTTTTATGTTTTCACAAGTATAAAACATTTGTGTATGAAATATTTAGGAAACAACCAAATACATTATATATGGGTGATTTTTCAAAGGTTTGATTCTAAAGTGTGAAGAAACTGTGAATAGATTATACACTACCAACTGCATTGCAAAAAATTTCAAAAAAGCATTATTCGCAGGGTGTAAAATGTTGCCTGATCATATTGTGAAAGAGCAATTTTTAGTTCATGCGATAACCTAAATAATATAACTGAGGGAAGATCAGAAATACTGAATGTTTAAGTATATTCCAAAGAAATTTTTGTTTCACCCTGCAACTATAATTCTTACTACCTCTTCGCTATGTGTGTTGCTATCAGCTAAATTTACTAACATTCTAAAGATATCTTTGTGTAATTTTTTTTCAGCAAAATATTTCAATATAACTACGTTTATAACCACATGGAAACACTGGTCTGATCCCAATGTTACTACACTCAAAGAGCAATTAAAAGTAACACTTTTGAAATGGTGATATGAGAAAAGCAGAAAGCTATACACAATTTAAGCCTGCCACCGGGCTATGGCTTGGTTGCAATAGCTCAGAAGCTACCCTGGATAAAAGAGACAACAATTTGGCGTAAGTTAAACATTACTATACTTTCGAAGCAATAAAGTGTACAGAAAGAAATGTTCTTACCAAGAAACATAGTTTTGGCCAGTTATGTATGAAGTACCTATATGTATAAATTGAATAAGGTTCCGACAGGTCTTTCTGAATAAGTCTCATTATGTCTGGCATCTGCACCTCAGACTTGTAGGCAACATATTGTATCTCATCTTCACTGCCTTCGACCAGACTATAACTTGTCAACCTGGCATCATCACAGCATGCTGCATCGTTAACACTTTCTTTTTCCTGGCTATTTCCAGCACAGTTCGAAACAGAATTGAATATTTGAGCTGCGTTTTCACATTCACTACGAACATCACACTTATGACACTGACTAGAGCTATTGTGGATTATTTTACAGTTTGAAAAATGTTCCGATTTTCGTGCATGCGGGAGATCAACGCTGACACTTAGGCCGTTTACAATTCCATTGACACCACTCCCACTCTTTAGAGTTAACCTATCTTTTATGTGCGAAGTAATTTGCGATACAGAAGAATCACTGCTCGTAACAGGCGTAGTATTGTGGATAGGCATAATTTTTATGTTGTAATTTTTATCTTCTTTACAGTATTTAACATCATTTCCTTCATCAATCACTCCAAAATTTTGTTTCAGGGCACGGGGAAAAATTTGAGATTCTAAGGGCAAAACAAAATCTGTGTTTAAGCAATCATGTGTATCGTCCATTACGTAAAATACACAGGCGTCAATCTCAAGTGACTTTCATTACTCGGCATAGAAAACAATCAATTCAATAACAGTACTTCACTTTTATAGTTCACACTGCACAAAATCGTAACAAACGTCGGAGACCACACCAACACAACTTTAGTACCTATCACCTCCCGTCCATATTGCATTTTATCAGATCATTACACAATGAAATTTATGTACAAATATAAAACATTTATTTTATAGTTCACGCTCCAATAATGTGTACTTTAAATCCCAATTATTATAAAGTCTTACTATATTGAAATATTTAACATTAACACAAATTTAATTCCCTGAATTTTAAAAAATTTACTTTCTAGTCTGCCATCAAACTACAGCTGTTTGCAACCTCCGGCTATACAACAGCAGTAAAGATATAATCTTAAAAAAATAAAAATAGAAAGTAAATAATTTCAAAAAACAAACCGCAATATAAATAATTTTGTTTTAAATTTTAAAAATTTAAAATCAACGTGACCTTGTAATATAGCTTTAACTACATTTTTAAACGCAAAAATAGAATATTACATCAATATAATATAACCTATCAAAAAACTAGGATAACTGGAGAGTGTTGGTGCTAAAGCTTGTACAAATATTTAGTACTTGCTTAAAACATTTGCTAAAGAAAAGCAATAACATCATTGTTTCTTAATCAATTTTACAATCTAAAAGATTTTAATTCCGTTAAAAACAAAATAAAACAAATTTCTGGGACCATGCTTTTGTAGAAAGTAAACTAAATGACAAATAGATAGTGAGCTTTGGTTCTATTTATCGCTAAAATTAAAAATATTCTGATTTGGATATGTAACTTATTTAGCTACTGGAAAAGCCATTGTTATAAGAACTAATATTAACTCAATTATACTTGGATCTGTATTTCTATTGTATAGCATTTTATTTATTAATAGTTTCCGTCCATCCTGCCTACAAGCCATTAACTCTAGGATATAGATTTTGTTTGTTTGTTTTATTGCGTCGATAAGATATTTTTCAATAACACAGATATTACACAAGTCAAATAACCGTATAGAAAGTTTATACAATGCAAATAGTAAGCACAATATAACTAAATAATTTCCATGCAAACACAACATGCACAACACACGCATGTGGTAGTGAACAGCAAATGAAGGGGGCATACAAGGAGTTTTGTGAAAACTGTAACCACTCTGTCCCCCTCGCTGCATTCATTTCCCTGGCGGTATTCTTACTCGGGAAGTCTCTTGTCAGTATTGGTCAGCCCAAATTATCAAGCCCTCAAAATATCTCTTTTGAGAACATGACAGCGGGACAGTCAATGGAATCAAGCAGTACTAAGGTGGCAGCGAAAGGGTGGTGTACTCCGCTTCACGTCGCCATCGTAGTAGTCGTATACGGGGCAACGGTCGCATTCGAGGTGACTGTCACCAACACAGGGAAGTCGAGGCTGAGCTGGGTGTAGTGGAACGAACATACAAAGGGAGAAGGAACATGGCATGCGTCAACAGTATATTTTTTTCGAACAACAATTTTTATGTTTTCATGTATTAACATTATGTGGGAAAATGCCAGATGCAGAATAGAACTCCACAATAATTGGTTTCCATGCTGCTTCTTTTTGGATCCACACCACAACATTTGTTTTATTTTACATTCGATTACTGCTGCATTTCTTCCCACAAGAGAAATTAGAGTTTCAGATTTAAAAAAAAAACAAAAATTCTCTAACCTCGAACGTTTGTCTTATCCCATTTTACCCTTCACGTAACTAATCAACAAAACATGATAAACAAATGAAGCTGTCATTTCAGATAATGGCAACCGATACGCCAATGCATGGTTTCAACATTTACATAAAACAATGTTTAGTTAAACACACTGTAAAATTATGATGATAAACAGTACAATACTCATTAACACTTCATAGTTTTATTTTAAGTTAATCGAAAGTTTAGGTAATCGATAATTTGAACAGAAATTGTGACAGCAGCCCTAAGTGAAGTGGCTGTAGCAAGATAAACCACAATGTAAATAATGTCAAAAAAATTAACAATAATTTAGACTGAATACCAGGTCACATGAATAAAGGTAAATTTTGATAATATGCAAGGTAAACATGATCATTACTAGGGTAAAAAACATAGTAAACATGATAAACTCTAATGCACTTCAGTCAAGTTGGAGAAGAGGTGGTAAATAAACACTAGTAAACACTGACATGAAGCCCTAAAGTAAAACAATTTGAGAAATAAACGTGCATTTTAAATACATAAAATAAATAGATGCATTATAAATACACACAATATGCCAACCAATGCGGATGCATGGGTCTTGAGCGTAGGTTGATGACTGCTGCACTGTTTCTGTAGATGCGATGTGAAGTTATTGTGAGGGAATGCTGCGTGATGCAGAGGGACAGCGAGATGTATAAGTTGATGTGCGAAAATATGTGGCGCAGAGCTGGTTCACTCGACTTGTATACACTCGCCCACAGTACTGGCTGGAAAATGTCACGTCACACCTATGGGAGAGAGTGGGCAGGCAGCACTCCACCTTTATGCAGGGCGAGTGAATGACCATGATTGCTGGGAAGAAGAATGAAAACAGTGAGTGGGGAAGGGAGGACTGCTTATTAACCTTCCCTCGCACACCACAGAGGAGGGGAAGAAGGACATCTCCATTGTGTATTGCCGCACCCAAGGTCACATGGTGGCCATACTGTCGAAGTATTCACTGTTCGAATTGGTGGAGACTGGAACATTTCACAGTGGTAGCACAGAATACGACTTCATTACACCTTGGGTGAAACATCACATTCACAGACCACCTGTTTTTACTGTGATGATATACACATGGTTGACACCAATGCAGTAACATGACACAGTGCGGCAGTCAGCTGTTGGTTGGGGTTGATTAGCAATGTGGCGCACATGGCAGTATTCTCTGAATCCAGATGGGAGGGGTAAACTGGAATGAATGACTGGAGGGGTGAGCGCAGGCACAGCAGCTGCTGACTCCCGATCGATAATGCACCATGGCTGGAGGGGTAGTGTCGCTGCATACTTGATGTCTTCCCATGGCGATTGTTATTGAGGGGATTGGTGTACACCGTGCACACACAGAGCAAACTACCGTGACACTGACTCACCCAGAGGGGTGACAGAGAAGGGTGTATGGTGACTCACAAAATGGAGTTAGTAGGTTCCATTTGCTGCTTCTCCATTGTGTTGTATGCCGACAGCATAGCTGGGCTAATGGTCGCCATCATTTTGGTAAGACTTTCTGGGCGGGAGTAGAGTTTGTTGAGCTGACACTAACACTGCCCACTTCCGACATGGAAACTAGATATTTGTGGTGCAGAAAAATTGCCAGGAATATTGAGATATTAAATGATAAACACAACATTTACATGGGAAAAGCTGACACTTAAAAATTGCATTTGCAATGACAAGAATAGGCACTCTCTTTTTCGATAGGCATAAGAGAGGTTGTACATGGCGTAGGAACTTATTGAGGTTGGTTCAGTGGTAGAAATACACTTGGGAAAGCCATATGATGTCAGGAAAATGTGTTTTATTGTATTAATAGCAATCAAGCATGGCATTCCACACCCGTTTCCTCAGGTGGGCTAGTCCATTTCTTCAGGAGACAGCCACCTGGCAACACTGTTGTCAGTGAAATTCAACCATGTCATCGGTGGTGAAATGCAAACACTTTTATGAGAAAGTGTAATAACTTATTTAATGTATATTTATATAAGAGTAATTATGTTTTCTACAAGGGAGATTGCCTATAAAGGCCTCCATCATTGTAACATATCATTTTGTGTGGTGACATGCCCGATCAACTTCGCAACATCAAGCATAAAAGACATTTTTTAATAAATTGTGCTGTCTCCTATGTGTTTCATTTGATTTATATACTTTTTCACTATCAAAATCATATCACAAAGTGCAAATTTTATGTGTCATTATTCACTGTCTGACTTCGGTTCTGGTGACTTGTGATACAACCAAGGCCACTCATTCGGGTCGTCTCAGCACTCGGATCAGACAGGCGGCGTCGGTCGTTGCCTCCGCGAGCCCCCTCGATTACATAATTTAGGCTGTATTCACTTCACTGCAATATTAATTAATCAACTGGAACATTTGTTATCTTTATTAACTGTACCGAGGGGAGAGACATCCGCCCTACTCACCAGAGAGCTTAACGCAATCGCTTATCAACATAATACCACATTTAAATCAACTGTAAGGTCTCAGGCAGGCCATAAGTGCTGGGCCCATTTTATATTTTATTTACCTGTAGTCAGAACAGTAAATAAACCGCTTTACCATGTTAACTGGGTAAAATAATTGTAAGGTACTACGCCCTTTGTATAATCACACACAATTTCATAGTAGATTTCAGGCGTATGAGACAGCCTACAGTCTTGTCATCAGGTATAAATAGCGCAACAGTAAGTACGTGACAACATCACCAACAAACTGACCGAGATATCCAGGGCCACCTGAGCCATCGAACTAACGACCCTCACTATTAACTCTCCACTGGGTTATGGCATCGGGCAATCCAACACTCAACTAGCCCTGAGTAACTTCGACGACATCAACGTGCAGCACTTAAGACCCGTGGAATCAGAATGCTGCAGATGGTGCATGCGAGCAGCGACTTTGCCGAGAACTCGCTCCACTTGTGAGATAATTTAATTATCTGACCTCATTAACATAAAACTTGAAACATATACACAAAAAACACTTAAATGATCTCAGTTAATTTTCTTAGTCCTGTAGAGAGCTAAGAGCTCTTAATTAAGAACAAACTTAAATACAAAACATGATTATGTGGTGCCTTGCAGAGCACGTGGGAAATTTAGGTCTGACCTAGGNTGAACAGTTAGGTTGAAGGAAAGACTAATTATTTCCCGTATCACTCCAAATAGGCTTGATTAGACACACAATTGCACTCGGAAAATCATGTAGAACATTTAAAATACCCTAGCCTTGCTACTTTGCACCTCATTAAATATGCATGTAACATGCATTTATACTGCGATTACTACGCAATCTCCTAAGAGCGAATTTCACATATATTTGCCCATGGGTTATAAATTCTAAAGCTATTTACTACACTTTCTAACACCTGATTCCTATCCTAATTACACAGATCTCTGTAAGGACACCGCAGGCACTCATGGATCACACGGTATCCATTCAGAACCCTTTCCCAAGGGAACAATGCAGACAAGCATCGGGACGCACGATGTGCGTGTTCCGCGGACCATACTGGTGCAGCGACTGTGGGTCGATGATGTGATGACAGTGACCGTGCCAAACCACACCAGAGTGATCCACGTCAACTATAATATGATCACATGGGTGACACCAGGTCAGAAATATAGTTCAATTCTCAATCGACCAGCAAGTGTGCTCACTCTCAGTGCTGCGCTGTCAGGGGGGTGTAGCACATGTGAAGACGATACCAGGTTTAGTAGCAACCCTGATCGGTACCTATGCGAACAATCGACGACATTATGAAACTAAGTGTTTGTGAGTGTGGCCTCCAAAAGCAGAGCAAAATCCTTCCAGTTTAAACAAAGTGCAAACCACAAATACACTCTGCTACTATACATAATCACAAATTACATAATAGTGAAGAGTAAAGGACTTCCCACTTCGAGCATGGTCTTCATGTCTGCCAACCTAAGTTTACCCACCACAGACATCACCTGATTGGGAGCATCTCAGTTTGTGTTATAGTAGGCATAGTGTATGTAAAAGTGTAAATGTTTATTTTTTTTTTCAGCAGTCAACAGGTTTACAAACTAGTATAAACATGTTTACAGCACTACATGCCCGTAAACCTAACACTGCAAAAGTGTGGCGTTGTGAATAATTATTTTGAGATTTTCCACCCATGCATTGTAAAGAATTTAGGACCTAAACCTATTTTGCGTATCTTTTATGCTCATGTATTTCCGATTGCCAGCATCTCCATGGCAAGTGGCTGGAAAGGCACTAGAAGCCAATTAGTGTGAAGTGGCCATTTAACGGACCAGGCCGCATGGCCCGCGTCTCCCAGGCACTTCATAAACTTCTTTGTCTTCCACCAAGAATCATAGTTTTAACTTCTTTTTCGACAAGAACAGTATAACTTATTGTAACTTCATCACCCAGAAGGAGTGTTTCCAAATAGTTCATCCACGATGGGCTTAGTGAATCAGGTCCACTTATTGGTGCGAGCATCGTCAACTGGTTTGTAATGTCGAAACTTCAATAAATGACTGCAATCGCCAAGTCAGAATTTTTATTTACAGGCCTAGCCTCTTAAAGACATTTCGGGAGCTGGATTTACCAATCAGCCTTTCTAAGGGTTTTTAAGTGTTTTCAGTGTAACATGTACTTGTATCAGTGTTTTATTGGCGCGTAGATTGGCCTAACAACTCCGCATTTAATTAACTTGATACCATCATAACTGTCCAGCTCACAACAGGTACGAGATGTAGATGAACAGGAGAACAGCCTAGCCACCTGGGTAACTTGGCCACGACCCACGACAGCAGACCAGCTGGTGAGAAGTTTACAAGATGTCTCTGGTAAGTGTATCCTGCCAGAACTCTACACGAAGAATGGTGCAGCGGTGATGTCACTGCCATTCCTTAACCCCAGTGTACATCAGGGTGTTGGCCCCTTAAATGCCTCTAATTTTCATGCGAGACTGTTAGATGGACATCTCACATGTCAAAAACTGAAGTTCAACGTCGGTAAATGTGATGAAGCATCAGGGAGAAGACCAAAAAAGGTTATACAGTCGTGAAGCGACTGCCTGTGAAATAAAACAATTACTGACACTTAATTGACTTGACTCACTTATATTTCCTCCTGAGAGACACATAAATGATCCTGACAGTTAAGGGACGACAGAAGACTACACTGAAAATATGGCACATGGACAATGAAAATAAATTAATTCAGAAAAACCCCAGCGCAATTTGAGCTGGTAGGTTTGAGAGTGGAACAGTCTCCGGGCTAAATAAAGGAAATTTAAGTTCCATATAAGCTTGACGCAAAGAAGTTGAAGTTCCCTGGAGTATGCGGCTCATGTCCACTCTCGTCGAAGTGCGTTGAGCGAACTGAACGAGCATGGTGAAGCCCACTGGGAAACCTGGCTCAGTAGCATGCCAGTTTTACATGAACTCATATTTTCCTGGGTTGTTGGCACACTCACACTTCACGCACAACATATGCTTGCGAATATAAACAAGGAATGAATGGGTGGTACAAAAGGAGCTTTGAGTACACTAGAACCACTGTGTCCCCCTCGCACCAATTTTCCCGGGATATTATTGAGGATGTCTTTTGGCAGTATTGTTCAGCCCGAATTATTACGCCCTCAAAATATCTCTCTTTAGGAGATGGAAGCGGGATGGTCACCTGACTCCGGCAGAACCCAGAGGGTGGCAGAGATGTGGTGCTTTCTGGTGCATATCGCCAGTGTAGCAGTCGGGGAAGGAGTGACCACTACGATCGGGCCGACTGTCCCCAGTAGAGGTCACGTCGTCGCTACGCTGGTGTAGTGGGACAAATGGGTTAAGGGAGAAGGAATACTGCACACATTTTCTTCATAGGAGTGTGTAATCATGAGTAAAATACAGGGCTATAAACGTAGTTTTATTTAACGACCTGCTACACAATGGGTGCTTTATTCATCATAGAGGTCCCCTACCCATACCAGTACAGCAACTACTTATGAGATTCTGGAATATTGTGTTTTCGGGCATGCGAGATGGCTCACGAAACAATCTCACTAGCCAGGCATTATTGTATTCTTATTATCACTTCTCTCTCTTTATAGCAATGGAGTGAACTCAGGATTGCCCACTCCCTGGAGTTTTTTTCTTGCTCTATCTGAGCTGGCACACATTTTATATTATACGATACATAACCTGAAATCCAAAAACCGTAAGTCTCTTTTCCCTTCTCCATGCTACTGATATCACGGCAGCTTATCGAGTGGCACCCAATTGGGGACGTTTTCCTTCCTATGTTAATTCCTATGTCAAAAAATTCCTATGAAATTTTTCTTGGCATAAATGCTGCCTTTCCATTTGTCCAATTTTCTATCATTCTTTTACAAATAACCATGTCGTCGTGAACCACACATCCACAAGCTCCTTGTGCCCACTCTGACCTCCGCAATCACATCAACAGCATCAGCTGCACTAGGTCGCACCAACATCAGGTCAAGTGCGTAGTAAAAGTTGACAATAAAGGGACTTGCACCGTCTTGCCAACAGGCACTATGTGACTCAAGAGGTCATCCTATTACAAGAGGTAACTCTTGTAATAAATTAGTAGGCGATCCGAAAGGGAGTTTACCCCATAGTCAGATCAGTTATAAAGTAGCTGCTCGCGCCGTGACATACGACGTAACGCACCACTCAGTGGCATCAACTGGCTTGCTGGCAGGAGCTGAAGTGCTAAGTGCCCCAAAGTGCGACAAATAGTACGAAGCATTTTTCTATACATATCACACAACACCATCTCATTCAAAGCTACAGTCAGGGGTGAGTTTTATTGTATTAAGATCCATCGAGCATGGCAACCCACACCCCTTTTATCAGGTGGAATCGTCCAACCCTTCAGGAGACATCTACCTGGCAACACTGTAGCCAGTGAAATTCAAACACATCACAGGAAATGAAATACAGTGACTTTTCACAAAAACTCATAAAAGTGTTATCAATGTCTATTTATAAGAGTTATGTTTTCATAAAGGGAAATTGCCTATAAAGGTCTCCATCATAGTAACATTTCATTTCGTGTGGTGATACTCCCCGTCAACTTCACATCAACCTTAACATACATTTGTGTTAATCAACGGGGGTGTCACAAATGAGTTTCATATAATTTTTTACCATTTCAATAATGTTATGTAGTGCTTATATCATGTTTTACCATTCGACCTTTGATGTTGGTTTAAGTCACTTGTGACAAAAGCCGACGTTATTGGTCCAGTTCATCTCAGCACTCGAGCAAGATCGGCAGTGTTGGTTACGTGCTCTGCGAACCCCCTCGGTACCATCATTTAGGCTGACATCACTTCATTACAATTGTAAATTAATTAACCAGAACATTTGAGTTCTTTCTTTTCTGTAACGAGGGGAGAACCACCTGCACTCTCACCAGAGGACTTACTGCTACCGCAAAACTACATAACACCACTCTCATTTTTACGCAAAGGTAACCAGCAGGCCGTAAGTGCTTGGTCCATTTTCTTTCATTATCCACATGTAATCAAGCACAGTGAGTATACAGCTTTACAAAATTCAATGATTGTTGATTCATTGTTCTCCGGGACAGGAAGGGCGCTACACCCCTTGTAACCTTCCGCAATTTTTCTAATATATTTCAGGCGTACGAGATGGCCTAGTCTCGTCATAAGTTGTAAGTAGTGTAATATCAAGTGTGTGACAACATCATCGGCAAACTGATGGAGGCACCCAGGGCCCCCTGGGCCATCGACCGAACAACCCACATCACTAAATTCTCCACTGGGTTATGACGCAGAGCAATTTTACATTCAACCATCGCTGGGTCACCTCGACCACGTCAAGACCAAGACAGGTCCAAGATACTATCGACCCAGTATTCGACACTTTATGGCGCAAGTGTGATGAGACAAACAAAACTTCAACAGCGCCAACAAAATTCACGGAAAGCTTTCGAAAATGCATCAATGTTCGTTCGTGCGTCAGACTGAGACAGACAACCGTTATGTGCACTCGATGCCATGGGTGTACCATGAAAATGTTCGTGACTCATGAGGAACTTGCCACGGAAAATCATGAAACTAAAATGTTCATGACACAGGAGGAACTTGCCACGGAAAATCAGGAACAATTCTTACAGTGTACACAGTGTTAATTCTACCATGCCCACCTGTCACATTCTCTGCAACAGCTCTACCAACTCTCTTTAGTGTAGCCAACTTCAGCCTACCAGAACCATGTCGACAAGCCAACTGCAAGGGGACAAGCTCGGACCTGATGTGCAGAGAGATATGCGGTCTGAGATCTCATCGCCAATGTATCACTGTGAGTAAATGGTGTGACCCTGGAAAGGAGAAGTTTGTGTGCCTGCAATGTTCGATGAAACTCTGATTACTGCCACTGCTATGTACTCACCAGTGTGTATGCAGTCAAGCTTCGCTGCTGCCCCTTCATGCCCCACGCATTCCTTCCATCTGCTTTACATGGCAACGAGATATAATGGTGCCCCACCCACCATGGAAACGAAAACAACACTGCCAAGTGCTTTCTCTGCAGTAGTACCCGCATCTACACCAGCACACTTTCATCCCTGCAAGACTATGATATGAAGCCTTCCCACCGAAGACCCAGTCACCTCCCTGTGTGACTGCATGGTAAGACTGCAGTGTTATGGCATGGAGGGAGATTATTGGCCAAACTGTGTCAGAGACAGACTGAATGGTGAGGCAAAGCAACGGTGGGACGGGATAGCACAATAAGGCATCACACGAGACGAGTTATGCAATGCTTTTGAGTGCTGTTTTGGAGGCACTTTCACCTCTCTGTAAGCACACATATGTGTAGTTCTGGAAACCCAGAAATCGGACGACCTCCTCTTCTCTTTAGCCACAAAAAGATCAGCACTATACAAATGTACCATTCTCGAAAGCATAAAAAGGAGGTGCTGGAAGTTATGGTGAACACAGTGCAGCCAGAATTTTACGCCATGTTGGCTACGCTTACTCATTACTTAGTAGATAACTTCATGCGGGAACTGGTCCTTCTGGAAGTGACATTTCCACGACTGTACTCCACACAACTGCACTGGTGCCAAAATGAACAAAAAGAGAGTACCATCGTAAGGGAAACTGAAACTGAATACCAAGTTTCTGGCAAAACTTCAAAACTTTCAAAAACTTTATCCTCAATGATGGACATTCTCAGGACAAAAATGCAGTAAATGACACCTCAAAACTACCCACCATGTGGACCACCACTGTTCTCCTGTCGTTAATGTGATGGCCAGAGCATGTGCTGGTATGAAGACTGTCAAAACCACCCCAATAGGATGTGTGGTGGCAACCATGGCTGGGAAATGATGTAATGGAGTAGAGTGGCCGGACGTTATCTACACTCTAATCAGGTAAACAGCTATGACCCTGGACAGACCCCCCACAACAAATCCTGATTTATCCCATTTTCAGTAACAAAGAAAAAGCTATCCACATTCTAGTGTCTTTAAATACTAAACAATAGTGCCACACTTTAATTGACATCGCAGTTTTACATAATATTTTGTGTGAACTTAATAGATGTGTGCCAAATTTAACCAGCCAAGCAAACCATTCATCATGTCACAAAATCCCATACAGGTGAGACAATATGTGGAGTNTGTGCCAAATTTAACCAGCCAAGCAAACCATTCATCATGTCACAAAATCCCATACAGGTGAGACAATATGTGGAGTGGAAAAAACTGTTCATATATTCGGGACACAGAAACCACAGCAACAGCATTTGTTTCTAACTATTTATGTGAGAACGCAATATTGGGAATGCCATGGCTAACAGCAGAAATACCATAGTAGAATAAGCCCTGACAATTATCTACATCATAATCAAAGAACAGATACAGGAAATTCTNTGTGCCAAATTTAACCAGCCAAGCAAACCATTCATCATGTCACAAAATCCCATACAGGTGAGACAATATGTGGAGCGGAAAAAACTGTTCATATTCGGGACACAGAAACCACAGCAACAGCATTTGTTTCTAACTATTTATGTGAGGACGCAATATTGGGAATGCCATGGCTGACAGCANACGCAATATTGGGAATGCCATGGCTAACAGCAGAAATACCATAGTAGAATAAGCCCTGACAATTATCTACATCATAATCAAAGAACAGATACAGGAAATTCTGTACGAGTCTGTCATTGAAAACACTAACAGTGATTTTAAATACGCCATAACTTTACTTCCAAAAAAAAGATGTACGTAGCAAGCTTGACACATGCTGCGTTCCTCCCATGTACCACTATGCAGCCACATTGTGCCCTCTACTGGGTCAGTCGACCCGAATGCAGACTTATACCTCCATGAATCCAGCCTACGCAAAGTGAGATGGAAGTGCACCCCACCTCCTTGCTGTTCAGAGTACTACCATAGTCAGGTGACCGTCCCTCGTTCAACTCCTCACAAGACAACTTTTGAGAGCGTAATGATTCGGGCATACAAACATCACCTAGTAAAGTAATCAACAGAGAAATGAATTAAACGAGGGGTCTACAATGGTTTCAGAGTTCCAGCAACTCCCTCATGTACCTCTTGAACACTAGTTTACGTCCCCATGTGTGCGTGCAATGCGAGTTTGGTGAAAAGCACTACATTTTTTAAAGTGTGTAGAGACACTAATTACATATTGAGGTGCCATTGCCAATAAGTTATTAATGTTTTTATGTAAATTGAGCATGTATACCCCTCCCCCTTCTTGCTGCTGACGAAATGGACTCGCTCAGTGCGAGCCATCAGCTTCCACCCTTGAATAATATGAGTGTGAAGTGAGTTTTACTATTATTTTTATTTTGTAATAAATAGGCTTGGAATAAATACAAATCAGCAACAGACTGGAATGGACAGCCCCGGTGCAATTCAAAAATACGTTGCTCAAGTAAATTTATGCAAACATAGTTTTGTTATGTAATCTGCTTATGTAACTTAATAATCAAATGTTATCATGTCTTCTCTTTCAATGTAAGTATGTTTAAATGTATCAGTTTCCCTTCTTAAAAATGTTGTGTATGTTCTTAAGTCCTTCACGCGCTTTTGAACTGGGGTCTCAGCGGGTCTGCACCATGTTCGTCAGTTGGTTCGTAGCACTTACTGAGGGCGGTTAAGCATCGCGTGTGTATGGACCTTCACTGTCTTAGTGCTGGTCTTCATGTAGAGACAATAATGTCAATAGTTTAAATCTATGTCTGGAACTTAATTTCTCTTCTCTTAGTCCAGACACAGCATGCTTTCCGCCACCCACCTTACTCAGCCAGTCCATCTCAAACACGCCAGAATTCGTAACTCTAATAATTTTCATCGGCCTCGTGCCAACTTTTCCGTGTAGTCTGGCAGCGTGCAGAAGCCGCTGGAACTTTGTATGTGCCTCTTCAGAGGGTTTTGTTAGTGAGTAAAACCAGTCATTGAGAACCTGTGGTTAATTTTTCTGCTGGCATCTTCATGGCCATTTTACTGAAAATGGGCCTTCTAACTACTGTGGTACTGCGCCTCCTCAATCACCCTAGAAATCTACTGTTTTTTTTCAGATGTATGAGTCGTCTGTTAACAGTCTCGCTCGGTACTTAGGGGCATATGAAGGGCCTACATCCTCATCTAGGCAGGCACACAGGAAATATTCCCACAATACGACAACACCCGAATCGTGGGGTAAGTCCGGGAGCAGCCACGTGGGCGGATGGCCCACAACCCGAGAAAATTCTCTTCCTTCAACCGAGCTAGCTTCCAGACTAATTTTTCCTATAATAATTCCGATCACCCTAACTTCGGTGACTGTAAGTCTATAGCTAACCTTTTCCCCGCTCCTGGGATGACAACCCGCCAAGCTTATGTGCTGAGCCCTATTTCTGCAGTCTTTGGACTTTGAAATATAGCATATGCCAAGAACAGAAAATCAGGTGGCCTATGTGCTCTCAAGGTCACCTGGTGACACAGTAGCATAGGACGAGGAGTGGAAAGCCATTCTACATCACTATCCACCTATCCATAATACTTACACCATAATGTCAGCACAAATTATGACTACACTCCAAAACTCTACCACCACTAATATTTACATGCGAGTGATTCATGCACAGCGAAATTGCCTCGTAACACACAAATGGGTAAGAGAATGAACAATGACAGATGAGTGTTGGCATTTTTTAGATGGCCACACAGAATAGCGCACTAACAAAAGTGAGTACTAGGTCACCTACATCTCCCATGCTGCCAGAGAGATAATGCTGAATTTTGCTCCCAATACAGATTCAGCAAGGCACTGTGGTGCTCTCAAATATAAAAATTTCCCACACACACTTCTATTAGCTGGGTATATCCTCCGATACCCTTCAGTACGTGTATGTGTGTGCGTGTGTGTGTGCAATTTAAATGCCCAAAAAGCCGCCACACCAATGGTACACAACAGGTGCCACGGGTACCAACAGAACCATTTGAGACTGTTGCATTATATGATACTTAATGGTTCCGTACCCACACCCTGCCATGAGGAAACAATTTATACTGGTAGTAACAGACTTGTCCTCTAGATGAGTTGAAGCTTACCCTATCTCAAGTGCATGCACCATTGCCTAACAGCTGGAAACAGAGTTTTCCCCATGCTGGGTATATTGGTGTTTGTTGCTATCTGATAACAGCGAGCAATTCACAGGAAGTAAGTGGCGCAAGTGTTGTGCAGTGTGGGGTGTATTGCATAATACCCCTACTGTCTACCCCATATGTGCATTGAAAATCACGTGTCATGGTCAAAAAATCCGCCAGCAGCACTGTTTATGCTGCACACGTATACCATCCTAGTGACCTGAAAAAACCCTGCAGAGCATCTCCAATGTCACAAGCTCCTTCTCCCAGGGGAGTTTGTTCATGCAACTCGGCGCTAGCCCAGTGAAAAAGAGAGCAGAGGTGCATGCTGGTGCCGGAGGAGGCACGTGATACAGTATGCACACGGCTAGCATCAACAGTACATTACTCAATGGCTACCTGCCACCAGCCGCCCATCATCTGCTCTGCAACCAGGCCAGCTGGAATAAGTTAAGGCGCACCAGCTGTCCACTGCGGCCACAAATTTTTGTGTGGGCCTCGCACCTAAGTGAAGCAGGCCAAACACCATGCTAAGCCATCTAGGAAAGATAACATATCTGGTTTGTGTGGGAAGAAAGTGACTGCACCCAGTCCACCGCGACGATCTGTGCAGCACAGACACCCACAAGGATGCTCTAACGGCAGCTGCCCAAGTGAAGCCGCCGCTGTGCCCGAGTTTGCGATCGACAGCTGACTTCAACTCCGGCCACAGCCTATAACGCCGGACAAACTGATGCCCCCGGGGCTGGCAGACAACAGGTCACTGACAGGCATGCCCAGCGCCCCTGCTGCCAACATCTACAAGCCAATTCCACAAGCATCAGAGATGCCCCGTGTCATGACAATTTGCATCACAATGGCTGTTTCCGAAGCTGCAGCACAAGGCTGGCCACCAGAGATGCATGTGGGATCCACGATCCGGTCGGCACCTCCCATGACCTGCAATTTCATTGAGACACTTTGCATCCAAACCAGAGTGTGATGACACTATCGAGCCAGCTATGTTCACGCCTCTGTGGCATGTTGGGGATGCCAAACAACTCACCCAGTACCTCATCCAGCCATGCTGCACGGCTCACCACAATTTAAGCTGCAGCAGCGACAAGACACAGAGGACGGCTCCTTGTCCCTCCACAGCTCCAAGTGTCTCCATCGCCCACCACATGCATCCTGCATGGCCTACAGAAGCCACTCATCTTCTTCGAAAGCCACATCAGCGAGTCAACAGCACCGCCTCTCCAGCCCCACTCCACACACGAGGCCTGTACCATTTGCAGACTCGGCAAGGACCACGACGAATGTCCTGTTGTGACTAGCTAAGCAGCCAGGATCAACAGGCTGTAATGGAAGAATGGCCTCCCGAAAGAGAGATGGAGCATGTGATGCGTGTCATGTCTCTCCTCCCTTATCGTGTTAGTCCCACCAAACATGTGCAGCTCTGATGTGCCCTCTACTGAGGAAGAGACTGAAGGTGATGATCATCCCTCCTTGACTCCAAAGCCTGCGGTGGTTTGCTGGGAGTGCACCCCATCTGCATCACTTTCAAGCCACAGCATTAGTCAGGTAGGTGTGTTCCTATATCAAGACCTGGGTGGCTTGGCAACGACCCACAACAGCAGAGCAGATGGTAATAAAACTACAAGATGTCTCTGGTGAGTGTTTCCTCCCCAGAACTTTGCACAAGAAATAGTGCATCTGCGACGTCCCCACCATTCTCCAACCCCGGCCTCACATCATAGTGCCCTTCTGGTGTTTCTAGAAAAGAAGCCACTTTTAAAATATTTTTCAACATTTTCAATAATTTCCAAGTCACATTTTCAAACTCATTGTGCAGCAATTTTCATACGCCATTGTCTCACGACCATAGCACTCTTCTGGTATATCTACAAAAACCATTTTACAACATTTGAAAAATTTCAAAAGTAATGTCTTCATATTTTGAAAAGTTGTGTTCAAACTTATTTCAAACATGAGAGCTGTTGTGACACTAATTCTAGAGCATCCTAAATGTGTTAAATAAATCTACATGTCATAAACAGGACAAAAAATCACGTAATTTTCTAATCAACTTACAAGGGTTGGAACTCTATGTTAACTTCACAAATGTCAAGTGTATCAATGAAACACTATTATATCTGGATGCGTCTTAAAACACCCTTCCGGTGTTACGTACATGAAAATAGCCAAAAACGGGATTTCATTTACTTTTGTAAAACTGAGCCATAACTGGCACGTGGAGTGTTTACAAAGCAAACAAAGTGCGTCACAGACCAGACAACATAACTGTGGTCAAATCAAACAGTGTCAAATGTCCTCAAACTGTTTCTGCAACTTCGTAACATTTTTCGTAAATTTTTATATAATAATTTATGCATCAAGTTTTGAGTACACAGTCCTTCAGGCACCAGTGGAGTGTCACAGTGCAATTTTTATTCAGGTTAAAAGAGTGTTAAAATCAGTTACAGGCTCTTTAAGCACATTTTCAAAACATTTTGGCAAATATTTCCATAAAAATTCAATATGGCGGAGGGACACGCCGTCAATAATGGCGATTGCCAATAGCATTCTGCATTTCTGAACGAAGCAGCATTTTCTGTCACACCATCATACCACCCTAGTGACGTCACACGCCACTGGAGAACAAGGGATCCGAATGGTGACGAAGATACATGAAGACGTGCCAGCTGCACCGCCTCCCCCCAGGAACCCCTTTTCCAGGCTGGTCCCACCCATTCACGAATCCATAAGAGCGGACTGCAGTGGGCGGAGAGGTCCACGACCCCGCATCAGGTGTAGTTACGAATGGTAACTACCATACTGCGCTGAGCTCACGCATGCACACAAAGGGGAAAGATGCCTATGTTTACTTCAGCAGGAAAACCGGCGGTCCTGTGCAACAGGTGTGTGCGCCCGGTTGCGAGCACAACCACCATAGACTTTTTTTTACGATAAATGCCAATACTTGTCAGTCAAATAGTAATCAAAGGTCACGTACCTCGATTAATCATGCAAATAAAGTACCATGTACCACAATACTACAAACATCTGTGTAGGAATACCAGTCCAGCTGTGTTGGACATGTGGACACCCAATCCAAACATCCGGTTTTGCTTTGCAAATCCCCTAATGGGAAAACCATGTCAGTGCAAGCAAGAGAACATTACAGAAGCACAAAAAAATCCTCCACCAATACAATTACAACTGTAAGAATGGTGCACAAATTTTGTATGATGCGATGGAAAGAGACAGAACATAACTTGCGTACACTGTAACCAGGCATACCACCCCCAGAGCATTGTGCCGCAGGAACGCGCAGCATTCAAAAGTGACAGTTTGTTAATGCACAGTGTTAAGACAGTCCGTCAGAAGTGATGCTAGACTATCCAGACTTACTTAGTGGTACTCAATTACTACCAACACACTGTCAACAGCACGTTTGTTACGGTGCCGCGAACAATGCAATAAAGTGCCGGCTTTGTGGGCATCAGACTCACCAAAGATGTGTTCCCATGAACGAGTGGATAGCGAACATATTAATCATACAAACACCAGGCATGCACAACATGTCGTACACAATGTATGGCNGCACTACAATGGTGGCGATCAGTCAACCACAATGGGATGAAATGGACCACATTTTTATCAGCATTCCAGTGCCGATATAATGGTACTTTCTCCTCTCGATAATGATCTTGGACAACACCAAGTGCGAAAGCCAGGACCGCAAGGAGAGTACATCGCACAAAACAACGGGCAGGTTCGGGGGAAGCAGTGACAGCAGTGGTGGTAACGACGACGCAACCCGGAACAACACATCGCCCACTGTCTCACAACCACCATCAAAGTCAATTGAACCCACGGTAGCCAACAATAGCAAACGGGTATAGGACAAAACAAAGAAGCCACCCTACCCATGCAAAAACCGTCCAGGCGAGAAGTACCATTGGCATAGTGATTGCCCTGGAACAAAAAGGGGAAAGGCAGCAGACNATGCAAAAACCGTCCAGGCGAGAAGTACCATTGGCATAGTGATTGCCCTGGAACAAAAAGGGGAAAGGCAGCAGATGCAAAAGACAAGAGACAATAGCCCAGTCACAGTGGCCCATGGAAATAGGTTAGGGCCCATTGCTATTGAGGAGGAAGACAGTAATGCAAGCAATCAGAACGTAGGGCTGTTTGTTGTATGCACATCTTTTCAGCATGTGTGTGCTGTAACGGAAACATCAGCAGCCATAGGGCCAGCCGACAGACATACATGATGTCACTGGCCAATACTCTCCAACATGTAAGGTCAGAGGCCAATGCAAACTTAATTTGTTAAAAGCACCATTATTATTGGCAGTAAAGACTCAGTATGCAATTCATAACTTTTAAAGTGTTTCTAACAGGCATTTGTTGCTTGGTTTAAGAAGGATTTTGTGCAATAAAATTGTGTGATGGGCAGAGATATGTTTGAGGAACCTCCTACCAGCAGCCATGATTGCCAGTACAGAAACTACCATGAANTTGTGTGATGGGCAGAGATATGTTTGAGGAACCTCCTACCAGCAGCCATGATTGCCAGTACAGAAACTACCATGAACAAGGCAGGACATGCACATGTGGGAGTCATCAACATTTGCTCTGAACATATAGTGTTAGTTTTCAGTCACCATAATTAATACTGGAGCCTTAATTGAACTCATAAATTGAAACTTAATTACTAAAATGATGAGTAATTGGAGACAAAATTATACTCTGCTATTTTAACGTAGATTTTATTTTTAAGAATAGCGGATCAGTTAACAATTTATGCTATATGCATAATTTTTTTTTAAATGTCTATGCAATTGTATAAAGAGTACACATTTTATCTTAAATAAGATAACAGAGCATTCCCTTCAGTTAAAAAATCACTTTTTAGGGTTATAATTTTATTTCAAACTCATATTGAGGTTTCTAAGACAGTGTGGAATTTTTGTCGCAATCTTACACAACTGGCTTGGATATGGTTTCACAGAGAAAGAACACTGAAACATGGAAATTANATTTTATTTCAAACTCATATTGAGGTTTCTAAGACAGTGTGGAATTTTTGTCGCAATCTTACACAACTGGCTTGGAATGGTTTCACAGAGAAAGAACACTGAAACATGGAAATGAATCCATTTTCACATTTGCTTTTACAATTTTGCATCTCTCATTAAATTGTAATTTTCGTCTTATCTACACAGCATCTGATACTTACTGCTGTTATTCACTCACCCTAAACAATAACATAAAATTAATTTTTTTTTCTTCTCATTATCTGAAAACTTAAATTTAAATTAGTCTTATTGTCACTTGGTTTATACATTTTTGGATATGAATTGTTTGTCATGGTTTTACACACAAAATACTGTATTTTAACTAAATTTTGTTTTATTTTGTTTTTTATCTTAAATTTTAGTATTATTTTGGTTTTATTGCTGTGATGTAAATATTCTGNAAATTTTGTTTTATTTTGTTTTTTATCTTAAATTTTAGTATTATTTTGGTTTTATTGCTGTGATGTAAATATTCTGAAGAAGAAAAAACTGTAATTATGGTCGGACCTATATTCACAACTTGGCGGAGGTATATACAAGCAGTCCCCATCTGGAGATGAGAAGGATCAGTGGACTTCAAGATGGTTTTGCAGTAAGTTTGGGTGTATCTAAGCTCGTTTATTATTATTCTTAAAAATGTATCTAGTGTGTTCTCTAAACAATTGCTACCGTATCGTCGCTGCGCCTGCAAAACCCGCTATGTGTGTGTATGAAGACGAATTCCTCAAGAGAGAGAAAAACACGTCATTAGATTACACCAAGTAACTTTTTAAAGCTAATACTAACTAGCCCCTCACATGCAATAGATGTGGTTAGTAATGTGTTCTAATTGTAAACAAAATCTCTGGTCCTGTAGTTGCGTAATATATGTATTTACGATTACACATAGCGGATTTTGGTTGTGCCTTTTGTCTACATAGTTAATTATTACAGTATAGTTTATTGGAAAACTAAAGTGATAAGATAACAGTAAACAAAATTGTGTATACAGGCAATGTTAGTAAATAATGTAAAAATAAAGTAAACTTTACGCATGGTAAAACTGCCTCCTGCAACGTATGTTTGCACACCATTTCACTACTCATGCTTTAAGCTGTCATAAAACAGTTGGTAGTCTTTGTGCAGAAACTCTTCTAAAGACTGCAGGCTTCTGTACTTGCTGGCATCAATTTTCAACTGATGTTCGTACAGATGATTTGGTTCTCTGACAGTCGATGCCTTTCTTCTATGTAGAGGTAGGGTCTGCCAGTCACATGCGTCACATTGGTCTTTCCTGGGATTAAATATTGAAATCTTTTCATGATCTACAATTTCAGTTAACTTCTTCCTTCCCACCTAAGTGTTAACAGTCTCTTTACACCATTCTTCGTCAAAT
>NQII01012241.1:4880-31608 GCA_002778355.1 Clitarchus hookeri
TAACACCTCGCCTGGCTTCCACCACAGCTACAAACATGAGATGTCTAGTACAAAGGTTGCTCTGCCTCTAAGCAAGCATTGATGCCAACCACAAGACAGTCAGTTACCCAGTTACAAATTCGCAACCCGACCTAGTTCTGACACCACCCACAACTATGCCCTCTCATAAGCAGCTAGCCTGCGCCGATGCCATGGAATGGGGGTAACGAGGCAGCAGTCACCCCCATGAACCCTTAGTATCAGGGCACCCGCGCGTCCCAGTTGTAGCCCCAATAACCGCCAGTTGCTCTTCATAAGTCATAACCCACACACCTCTCCTACAAGCACCGCGATACTCCACTGCTTGCAAACTACTAGTCATCCGTCTGCTAGGGATGAGCAGTTATCACTAGGGATGGGTCGATTCGGTTCTTCGGTTCCAATTTATACCGGTTCTTGAGGTTTGACTCGGAACCGGTTTTAGGTTAACAACTACTCTGTTCTTGTTTATACACAAAAATTAATTTACAGCAAAATTCTGCCCTTACAAAAATAACTAAGTCCTGTATAGCACTCCCTTTTCCCCAAAAATTAAGGGAAAAAATCCTGGGGTGTGAGCCATACACAAAAAAAAAAATTAAGGAGTGGTAGTCAAACTGTCCTCTCCCTTCTCTGTCTAACACTCAGCCCGCCCCTGTAAGCAACACTGCTAGCCATTGATACATTTCGGGGGTTGAAGAAGGGACTTTTTAGAGGTGAGGCATTCCAACAATAAAAAATAAAAATAAAAACGGGGGGGGGGGCCTCCCTGTCACTACATAAAAGGAGCAAAAAGTAAAGGAAGCTGGCAAAAAGAAAAAGGAAGCTGGCTGGTAAAAGAAGCAAAAAGAAAAAAGGGAGCAGGTCACCCACTGGAGTTGTTGACATTCTTTTAATGACCATAGGTTAAAGCCATGCCACAATGTTCTGGCTTTTAGCACTGAGAGTTATTTAGTTAAAGTATTTTCCAATCATATCACAATCACCACCTCTTAATATAAAAAAAACAAGAATAATTTGTTACATATTTACTAACCTTAAATAAATTTAATTCATGTTTATCTGTATACATTAAATCTTATCTTCACACTTTGTAATTTTTCTATTCTCCGGTAGGATAAATAAAACATTTAATGAATTTTACCTGCATTTGTTGAATGAAGTTGCAAGCAAAATGCAAGTATTTAAAATGGAACTGAATACTGGAACCGATATTTAAATTGTAGAATCTGTACCGGAACCGATATTTTTTGTTATTGGACCCATCCCTAGTTATCACGCACTTGAGTTCATCTTCAGAGGTATTTCAACATTGTGCTCACTATGCCAACAGTCTCTGCACAATAGACCAGCACCTGACTCGCATGTTTTAATTGTTGGACAGCTAGAGTAGGCAGCAGTAACCCTTCAAACTTTTATTCCGAAGTTTCGCCTTTGTATTGGAGAGGAGATATCCCTAGTTAACTGGTCTTTCTAAACAACCCGTAGTCTCCTAGTAACTAATCATGTCCACAGGGACTTCTCAGCGAAGAGTAGAGGAACCACACATACACGCTCAGACAATAACAAAACAATTCCTGCGGAGAGATTGCACCTTAAGAGGGATATCCCTGTCAAATTGGCGCTCGGTACTGTGACTGTTTAATCTTCTGTTGGACTTGTGTCCTTCGGACAAGACTATCAAGCACGGTACCCAGAAGCCAGCATTACGTTGACGCATGGCACTTAACTTACATAGATATAAATACGTCTTTGCCTCATTTGTATGTATAATCATGTTATGCCAGGCACAGTTTGAATCCAGAAACGACTTGCTACGAGAGCAGGTCCCCTTCACCTGGTTTACGTAGTTTATTTCCGTTCAGTTCCCGATTAGTTAGGCGGTAGTACGGGCCACCGTGTCTGTTGAAAACAAACACACCATCAATCGCTGCCATGATAATTTGAACTGAATAAACCAAAACAGCACCAGTATGGCCAACCAAACAAACTAAGATGCACCCAAACAGTATTAAGCACTATATACGTCATGAACATACCACCCACCGAAAACGATTATTTTCAAGTTCACAAACGAAACTATACAAAATAAACATGGAAAAGTAGGTCTAATATCACACTGTGATGTTAATCCACAGGAAGCGGACAAATATTTTTGACAAGTCGTACGAACTCCCCTGTGGTGTCCTTAGGGTTACCACACTAACTACACCATCTTGGCCTGGATGTACTTGCTGACACTGACAGTCTTCCACTTTAGTGGTGGTAACGTGGAGTCTTTCTGCAGCACTAACTGGTTGATACACAAGTCAGAAATTGAATGTCCATTTTCCCCTTTGTGTAGGTACTCAACACTCCATCTATTCCAGATTTGTTGGTGATACTGTGTGATTATTTGCCAGCGGTCAAGACTGTTCAAAGGAATTTCACACTAATTGTAGTCTAGCAAAGCTACCAATAGCTCACCCACAAGGAAGTGACCTTGTGTCAGAACATTATACTCCCGAGGATCTGTTGAGAGGGCAACATATAGATCTCGAATTAACACAGCAGAGACCAGCACAAACAGTTGNGCTCGGAATCTGGCTAGCTTAGCTTGAGCTTGATCTCTTGGGTCACAGTATCAGCAATAACCATGCATAGTCTGGTCAGCATGTGACTGCTGGCATACTGACTGCTTTACAGACATTGCAGCAACTCCCATGTTGGGAGGGAAAAGGCATCAAATTAGTGGATAATTAAGCTAATTGCACCTAGAGTAATCTTATGTGCTATATTAACTAAAATGTGCATACAGGGGAGATGATTATCACAGGGAAGATTACACAGTCCTGAGCTAGCTACTTGGTCAATTAACCCTCCTTTAGTGTGAAGTTTACCTAGAAGGGGGCTACCCCATTATACGTCTGAAATAGGACACAAGGCTGGTCACAGAAAGTGACAATGTCTAACCTAATAACCATCATAGCCACTGTAACACCTCGCCTGGCTTCCACCACAGCTACAAACATGAGATGTCTAGTACAAAGGTTGCTCTGCCTCTAAGCAAGCATTGATGCCAACCACAAGACAGTCAGTTACCCAGTTACAAATTCGCAACCCGACCTAGTTCTGACACCACCCACAACTATGCCCTCTCATAAGCAGCTAGCCTGCGCCGATGCCATGGAATGGGGGTAACGAGGCAGCCGTCACCCCCATGAACCCTTAGTATAAGGGCACCCGCGCGTCCCAGTTGTAGCCCCAATAACCGCCAGTTGGTCTTCATAAGTCATAACCCACACACCTCTCCTACAAGCACCGCGATACTCCACTGCTTGCAAACTACTAGCCATCCGTCTGCTAGGGATGAGCAGTTATCACTAGGGATGGGTCGATTCGGTTCTTCGGTTCCAATTTATACCGGTTCTTGAGGTTTGACTCTGAACCGGTTTTAGGTTAACAACTACTCTGTTCTTGTTTATACACAAAAATTAATTTACAGCAAAATTCTGCCCTTACAAAAATAACTAAGTCCTGTATAGCACTCCCTTTTCCCCAAAAATTAAGGGAAAAAATCCTGGGGTGTGAGCCATACACAAAAAAAAAAATTAAGGAGTGGTAGTCAAACTGTCCTCTCCCTTCTCTGTCTAACACTCAGCCCGCCCCTGTAAGCAACACTGCTAGCCATTGATACATTTCGGGGGTTGAAGAAGGGACTTTTTAGAGGTGAGGCATTCCAACAATAAAAAATAAAAATAAAAACGGGGGGGGGGGCCTCCCTGTCACTACATAAAAGGAGCAAAAAGTAAAGGAAGCTGGCAAAAAGAAAAAGGAAGCTGGCTGGTAAAAGAAGCAAAAAGAAAAAAGGGAGCAGGTCACCCACTGGAGTTGTTGACATTCTTTTAATGACCATAGGTTAAAGCCATGCCACAATGTTCTGGCTTTTAGCACTGAGAGTTATTTAGTTAAAGTATTTTCCAATCATATCACAATCACCACCTCTTAATATAAAAAAAACAAGAATAATTTGTTACATATTTACTAACCTTAAATAAATTTAATTCATGTTTATCTGTATACATTAAATCTTATCTTCACACTTTGTAATTTTTCTATTCTCCGGTAGGATAAATAAAACATTTAATGAATTTTACCTGCATTTGTTGAATGAAGTTGCAAGCAAAATGCAAGTATTTAAAATGGAACTGAATACTGGAACCGATATTTAAATTGTAGAATCTGTACCGGAACCGATATTTTTTGTTATTGGACCCATCCCTAGTTATCACGCACTTGAGTTCATCTTCAGAGGTATTTCAACATTGTGCTCACTATGCCAACAGTCTCTGCACAATAGACCAGCACCTGACTCGCATGTTTTAATTGTTGGACAGCTAGAGTAGGCAGCAGTAACCCTTCAAACTTTTATTCCGAAGTTTCGCCTTTGTATTGGAGAGGAGATATCCCTAGTTAACTGGTCTTTCTAAACAACCCGTAGTCTCCTAGTAACTAATCATGTCCACAGGGACTTCTCAGCGAAGAGTAGAGGAACCAGACATACACGCTCAGACAATAACAAAACAATTCCTGCGGAGAGATTGCACCTTAAGAGGGATATCCCTGTCAAATTGGCGCTCGGTACTGTGACTGTTTAATCTTCTGTTGGACTTGTGTCCTTCGGACAAGACTATCAAGCACGGTACCCAGAAGCCAGCATTACGTTGACGCATGGCACTTAACTTGCATAGATATAAATACGTCTTTGCCTCATTTGTATGTATAATCATGTTATGCCAGGCACAGTTTGAATCCAGAAACGACTTGCTACGAGAGCAGGTCCCCTTCACCTGGTTTACGTAGTTTATTTCCGTTCAGTTCCCGATTAGTTAGGCGGTAGTACGGGCCACCGTGTCTGTTGAAAACAAACACACCATCAATCGCTGCCATGATAATTTGAACTGAATAAACCAAAACAGCACCAGTATGGCCAACCAAACAAACTAAGATGCACCCAAACAGTATTAAGCACTATATACGTCATGAACATACCACCCACCGAAAACGATTATTTTCAAGTTCACAAACGAAACTATACAAAATAAACATGGAAAAGTAGGTCTAATATCACACTGTGATGTTAATCCACAGGAAGCGGACAAATATTTTTGACAAGTCGTACGAACTCCCCTGTGGTGTCCTTAGGGTTACCACACTAACTACACCATCTTGGCCTGGATGTACTTGCTGACACTGACAGTCTTCCACTTTAGTGGTGGTAACGTGGAGTCTTTCTGCAGCACTAACTGGTTGATACACAAGTCAGAAATTGAATGTCCATTTTCCCCTTTGTGTAGGTACTCAACACTCCATCTATTCCAGATTTGTTGGTGATACTGTGTGATTATTTGCCAGCGGTCAAGACTGTTCAAAGGAATTTCACACTAATTGTAGTCTAGCAAAGCTACCAATAGCTCACCCACAAGGAAGTGACCTTGTGTCAGAACATTATACTCCCGAGGATCTGTTGAGAGGGCAACATATAGATCTCGAATTAACACAGCAGAGACCAGCACAAACAGTTGCTGAGCAAACCATGTTTTAGGCAGTGTGCCCATTACTGGATTGTGAGAGACTGGTCTGGCCTTTAGCACTGTATGCACTTGTGAATCACATTTAGCACCACAGAGCATGCAGAAATTATCCAGTACTCCCTGCGGACTAGACAAGGTTGTGGATGGCCGTGGGTATGACAAAGGGCAATAATGAGACTGGACAACTGGCTTTCCTTTTGGCAGCAAAATGGGGTGTTTTGCAGTCTCTGGTAGTAATGAATGGTGCAGCCATCTGCCCACTCTGATAACTCCATTTGAATCTGTAATGGCATCAGTGGCTGCGTAGTCTTGGGGCACCTACTCCCTTTCTCAAGAGCAGAAAATTCTGCCCTGAAGCTACATAACAATGTACATGTTTGGTCAATGTCACTGTAGCATTACCCAACTCCTCCATTGGCAGGAAATTACACTTTGCATAGCACATTTTCTTTAACGTTGCTTTTGCACGCAATACCTATGCTGTGATGCGTGTCAAGTTTGACCAGCAAAGATGACTTTTGAATTAAGCCTAACAGATCTTCAGGACTGCTAGACTATCTGGTTTACCACCAAGACAACAGCAGCATGTGGCTTCAATTCTGGCACAGGCTCTTGGGTAAAATGGCCTGCATCTTGCCACTGTTCCTACCTACAAAAGCTTCAGCCACAGTGGGCCTATAAACCACCACGAATGCCTGAGAAGCTGCTCAGGAATAGCACCGTGTGATCCAACATCTGCTGGGAAGCGCTTTCATGTACAAGGAGGGAAGTAGGTGCGGGGGGGGGGACGATGGCTCGAATCTCTGCTACCCTGTTAGCTACAAAGGTCTTCCTTCAACTGGTGTGTTCACAGATGTAACCATGCCAATACAACACTTGGATCTGTCCCAAGTATGAACCTCAAACTCTTTGATCTTGTCAAAATCCAGCCTGTTGTGTTGCCCCAGCCTACTCAGTGCTGCAAAGAACTCAAGTTTGGGCACAGCGATTGTCTTCAATGAGGCCACATTTGACTTTGAACAGAGAAGATTGACTAACATTCCCATCTCATTACACATTGGACGTAAATGACTGCAACATTGGCTGTTGCTGGCATCGCAAAATCAATGAAACTACCCCCACCCCTGCCTAGAAGTGGAATAAACCTAGGAACTTTAACCTCTAAAAGGCTAGAAAGCGACTTCTTAAACTCCTTCCAGTGGTTAAGTACATTGTGTCCTACAGGTTCATCCCAGCCAAGACCTTGGGTCCATAACTTAAGCAAGATATTTCTAGTTGCGATCACTGGAGCCAACCATCCACAAGGGTCGTACAAGAGGGCAATGGTTGAGAGAATGCCTCGCTTGGAGTTTGGTGCATCATACACCTGTACCCCGTACACTAAGCAATCGTGGCCTGGATACCAGCGCAGCCCCCACACCTTCACAGATGTTCAGAGTGCAAACTTCCCAACATCTGCTCCTGAGCACCGAGTCGTCTGAGGGCCACCCCACATGAATTTCCTAATATAGTATTGCATTAATCACTCTTAAATGCAAGACGTAATATACCTCCCTGTATCATCTCAAGTGTGCGTACTTACAAAGTGCTCTTCACACTTCTGGTCGTCCTTGAAAATGAAGTTGCTGCCTGGAACCTCCTCAATGTCCCAGAACCTCTGCAGGGCGCTGTCAAGCCTGCAATTTGTGTGCACAACTAAGGAAGGAAGTTGACACTTGACTACTGTATTCACATAGGGCTTTTCCAGGAAGCACCCAACCAAGTTCTGTTTGGAAGGCATGTGGCTGTCCAGCAATTTTGGCACCAGTCATTGCATGTGCAACGGCCTCTGCAAAGAGAAGCATGTCGATTGCCCCAGGTGTCGCAAACTATGGATCTGCCAATGGAAGATCCTTTAGGTGAGCAAGGCATGATGTGCCTACCTGTACCGATGCAATTGTGCACACTATCTCTCACCTTGCTTCAGCTGCAGACATCTGCCCAATTCCAGATATGCTGACTTTAGAACGGCAACACTTCACGCATGCATCTGTGATGAAGAATGATTGTGATGATCCATCTAGTAGGCTCTCACATTTTGAAATTTCCCTACACTGTCCATGACATAGAACAGTGCTGTGGTCAGCAACACTGTTGATGCTTGCCTGTCCTGGACACCTTGAGCTGAGCACATCACCACTGTAATATCTTGACAATCAGCTGCATGGTCTTGAAAACCAGCTGCACTGGCATTATCTGTATCTGATGTTGGAGCCACTTAACATCTTTTCTGCTATGTGAAGCAAACACTGGTGTGATTTCCACAATGTTGACATCAAAATCTTTATCCACACTGCACTGCTATATGATCACCTCAGAAGCAATTAAAGCACAGATGTTTCTCTACGACATGTCTCCTTTTATCATCAGGTTTACACGACAATAATGACTGGTATCTTATCAGTGTATGTGAACCATCACATACATCAAACACTTGTTTTTCAGGTGACCTGATGGATACTAGCGTGGTGTTCGATGGGTTGACCAAACCAGGCTGTATACCTGCGCTTAAGGAAATCTTGTTAGGCCATGTACTTCACATCTTATTACTCAGAACAGTCTTAAATGAGTTAGGCCTAGGCTCAGAGGGAGTCAATAATTGTGCATGTTCTGCAGCAAGTGATTTGCATTGCAAAAACTGCAACAGCCGAGTGTATGATGTAATTTCATCATCCTGTGACATTTCAAATGCCTGTCTCAAAGGGTTCGTCAAGTTTCTCCAGCAATATATTCAGTAACAAAAAATCCGACTTGTGAACTGGAAAATTTAAAACTTTCAGAGCAGTAAAATTTAAAACTTTGCACAGTAAAAGTGAATAATAATTAATCACTTTTACTATTTATAAGCGGAAAATGCATGATTTTTTTACACCTGAATGGCAGCTGTAAGCCATACACTTTTGTACCTTTTATGCAATAAATCCCATACTGCATTATAATTCTTATCAATAACTGGGATGTTGCTTACCAGGTCTTGTGGTTCCCCTTTCTAACAGTTCAATAAGTAGTGGAGTTTCTGCACTTTACTTAAGCTAGGAATTTTCACAACCATCGAGTTAAATAGTTCAGAAAACCCATCTACTCGGCTCAATTTTCCGTAAACACAGGCAAAGGTAAAGTTGGCAGGACTGCCCACTGTGGCACAACCTGTATCATTGCATTGCACTTGCTACCTGACGAGTTTAAAGATTGTCAATTTTTTCTGTTGTATGCTTTAAGTAATCCCCAAAACACTAGTTTGTATGCAACAAATTGCCATATTGATACTTTCAATGGAGAAGTTTGCACACAAAGCACAGAAATTGGCCACTTCTCCATTTCTCTTTTTTATAATTTCGTCAACAATAATCTCAAAGTCCTCGACTTGAGGCATCTCCTCTTATAGTTGCACATCTTTCCCTTGCACAGTCAGCTTGTGACAAGAGGGAATTACACGTAGGAAGTTGTAATGCCAGTGTTGTTGCCGCCATTGCCATTTTGTGCGAAGTCGTTAACAGTTACAAGTCTGAAAGTGGACTGTATTTATAATCAAGGTACTTGCACTCTCATGGTTTACCAAACCACACAGTCTAGCCTAGAAATAACCAACGAAAGCAAGTATACACTACAGTCATGTCCCATATACTTAGTCTACTTCCACCTTTCACTGTATATCCAGTTAGCCAACTTTACCCGTGCGAGTGTTACAGGCCATCAGAGATGTCTCACGTCATGTAACTCAAGTCGCGTGCAATTCCCAGTATTACACATACCAGTTACACTAATCTGAGATGCTAGGACCAAAAAATGTTGAGCATCAACGAACACAAACTATTACCCGACGCCATGATAGTTCGCACTGTCAACCAAAACAATGGTACTGGTATGGCCAACCAATCAAATTTAGTCTCGCACAAACAGTTTTATGCACTATACATCATGAACAGTGTCTATTCCTTACGGAATAAAACACTTTCTCTCAAATCTCAGAGTGCTAATTCAACGGTGACTGATTTTATCCTCTGTAGAAGTCAGCCCACCAGGGTATAAAGCAGAAGACCGCAACTTTGACAAACCTATTGCCGAACCTAGAGTAGGACTGCAGGCTACTTTAACCGGGGGCACATAAATCGTAAAACACACCCAGTCGACGGCCACCCATACTTTGCACCTGGTGTGCAGTAAGGCAGAGCCACAACCACTAACTAGCAACACAATCCAAGGGCTGTCAGTCCGCTAGTCCAGCCGATTCACTCCAACAACCACGCTGAATTGTAGTCGATTGAGTGATCGGGCATGACTGGTAGGCTTGGCCTCTGCTTGGTTCTACACCTAGCTAGGGAACATAGTCGTCTGCTCTCCTCTTGTGAGGCCAATATTTGCACCTACCTGTATGCTGTACACCCAAAGGAGTGGTACGAAGTAGCAGGAAAGGAAGGCAGCTGTGGACTTCAAAACCAACGGGAACTGTAACCCAGCCCCAACTGCAACTACAAGTATAACACCCCAGAAAGAGTTCAAGCAGCCTGCCAGCTGGAGAGGCCTTACCTCCCAACTCTTTCCCATTCATTTCAGCCCCCGATCAAAACCGCCAGCCGACCACACCCGATCACAGACCTCAGTCAGGAACGGCCCTGGTTCTAGTGTCGCTGGACCAGCAGCCCTCCCCAGGCTCACCGCAGCACTACCATCGCCCCAGGTTGGGGAACTTGTTTCAGTCAACTCCAGCAGCAGCAGCTGGGTCAGCAGCCAACCCAGGCAGCCTACAGCACAGGTAAACCCATGGCTGTGTGCCAACAAGCACGCAAGACCGCTAAGTCCACCTTTGACTTTGTACCGTGCCATCAAACCACGCGGCCTGTATTATATACTGGCTAGAGCCCGGTCAGTCATTAAGGTCAGCCAGTTTAATAGCCCGTGTGTGACTGACACGTCCAAACCTTTCTCGACCGTGACGTCGCAGTCAGCCACCCAACGTCACGCGTCAAGGTTATGCATAAGTAATTCCACGCTATTGTCAGTCTCTTATAACTTTGCAAGATTATGACAGCCCGTGAGTGACAACTTGACATATACGAAAAACAAAGTGCCATTTACAAAATCCTGTATCAGCTGATGCACGAACGAACAAAAGTTAATATTACGTTGGCTATTCTGAGTGCACTGCCGATGCACATCAGACAAGCAGAAAATATGAGATAAGAAAGAGTTCTAGATTAATTAATACATTTTATTTAAGTGGTCACAAAACAGCAATTGTTAGAGTTGCAAACTAAACTTCGTGCTAAAGTAGTAATTTATAGATGTTCAAAATGAAATGCAAATTAAAACTATCCATATTCAAATGAAACTAATTCAAACCTTGGAAGTTCTTTTCACATTGTATCCCACTACATCCATGCCTTCCATACATGCTTGATAATTCCAAAAGCATACAGAAATATTGCATGGTATTGTGTAATAATTTTTTTAAATAATTTGACAAAATATATTAGATATTTGTGTTGTTTCGAGCCAGTAATAGAAGAAAAGTAAACTTTTATAAATACAGGATCAAGAGGCAGGCCAATGTGCTGCTATCTGTTGAGTAAAGCTCTCCGGCTCAACTTGCCCTGTGATGCCATGTGCGCCATCTGTCCGCTCTTTCCCGAAGCATTACCAGCCACAAAAAAATAGCTTTCGTATGTAAAATAAATTCACAAACAGATACCAATAGTTTTATTTTTCCACGGGCTCTGCATAATTTTTAAAGTAACATACATTTTGTGTACAGCGATTTCTATTACTAGTAATTTCTATTACTAGTAATTTCTATTACTAGTAATTTCTATTACTAGTAATTTCTATTACTAGTAATTTCTATTACTAGTAATTTCTATTACTAGTAATTTCTATTACTAGTAATTTCTATTACTAGTAATTTCTATTGGGCCAGTAATTGTTTGTCTACGTCCATTACACCCCATGTAATTCTCCCGCAAACCCATTTCATTGTTTCCATGTTGTTACTATATTGTATTAACAAAACTAAGAAAGTGGGACGAGCATGAATAGTTTTTAAGAAATTCTTAAGTTATTCCACGCCACTTATTTCCAACTTGAATGTTTAGTATCAGTAATATCAGAATTACTGCTTTGCAATCACTAGTCGTCAGCGAGTTGTTGGCAAATAAAAGTGGGTTGTCCATCAAGTTTCCTGAATTACTTTTAGTTCCAGTTATATTAGTTATGACATCCAAAGTGTGATAAGAACTACAACTACCGTCTCACAAATGTTAACCCAAATTCACTGTCTCTGACAAATTAAAAAAGAGTTAGCAAATAATTAATTTTTAGCAAGGTTTTATATTTTTACTTTCATAACCTAGAAATTTTTTTTTTAGACAGATGTCCATCTAAAATACCTTAAAATTTGTTTAGCGTTACAGTAAAATGGCAAGTAGATTAGCTGACAGCGTATTGGTAAAATATACAGCCTCCATTCAACGCACCAGCTGATGGTGAAAGGATACATAAACTAAAAGTAAACATTGACCCTACTTTCATCAAACTGTCAAAATCTTGCCAAGTTACATGAGGCAGAGAATACTGTTATCACTTCTAATCCAGCACACCGCTGTGAATTGCCCGCAGGTTTTGGAGTCCGGAGGACTGGTGTAACTTTGGATCTTTTACAGACAGGCAAAGGACAGACATTGTGTCTACCCATTTACCTCTATTTTTGACAGTGATTCGTCGCCAAATGCAGAGGTTTGGGGAATGGCAATGTGTCAACCTGTTCTTCCACAGGAAGTGGAACACTGCTACACTTCTGTGTTGCTACTGAGAGATCCCTCAAATACTACTAACTATTCACCCTACCGATGCATTTCTCCAAGCAAGGAGGAGAAAGGAAGAGTAAAGTCTCTGCAGAATAAGAAACCCAAGAGTCAACACCAAAGGGAACCTCCAGCTACAGCAAGCAAAGGGAGCTTGCCCAGCTTTTACAGCAACTAGTCTACGAACCTTCTCGATACCAGGGCTCTTCCAACGACCCACAAAGACCTCAGTCCATGGGTTGATTTTGACAAAAAACAATCTCAGGGCAAGCAATCTGTATATAGAGCATTAGGAGACCATGCCAGTAGGGAATGCTGGAACATGAAACCTGTAGAACCAGCTATTCCCCAGGTCTGTACTCCCCACATACTACAACGCCTGGGCCTAAAACTCCCTGGATAGAACCAGAGGTACTGAATAATTAGCAGTCCTGATCCTAGAGAACAAACTAGGCACCCAGTTCAAGCCAAAGGGGAACCAGCATTACGCCTCTTCAAGTTATATCTGGGTAGATGTCAAAAGTGTACATGTATGTTGGGACTTCGGTTAGGGGTATAACAGATATTTCAAGTCATATTATCCCTAGATAGGAGAGCTTCCTTAATGTACACAAGATTTAGACGAANTTTCAAGTCATATTATCCCTAGATAGGAGAGCTTCCTTAATGTACACAAGATTTAGACGAAAAATTGCAGAAGATTAAAGTAGGTATAAAGCCTTGGAAAAGGGACTACACGTTCCCTATCTACAGAATATTAATTAGTATATAAACGAAAAAAAGTTAAACTTGACAAGTGACTAGAGACAGAAGAAAGTCAACATTTCCAACAGTTGTAGGTTTCTTAGTTCTGTACTAGACCAGTAACACAGGTGTAGGGGCTACAGACCTCACTGTGTTGGGGTCTGTAAAAATCTGGCGCTTGGCGGAGAGGCGTACTCTGCTGCGGAGGGCAGGTTTCCGGTTCGCTCGTGCTGGTTGGAGGTTCTACGTCATCAGTTGGCTCTATGCCTAGTTCCAGTGGTATGACTAGGCAGAGGAACTCTACAACTAGATCTGCAGATCCAGGGAGTTTCACCAAGGATCCAGATAAGTGATTGAGGCGAGGCCTCTGCAGTTGACTGGCAGCATGAGCTCGTTCCCTCGAGATCAGGTAGCTGAAGGCTGGGACAGGTTGTTTAAGCAGTGCTTGCTTGCAAGCTATGATAGCAGTTGCCTTTGTGTCACTCCACTTACTACCCCTCCTGTGGGTAAACTATATTTACCGGGAATGAGGTGCTATGGTTCACTTCCGCAACGGGGTGGCAGGCAACAATTTCCCTAGCTAGAGTTTATTTCAGAAGGGGTAGATCCTTCCTTGCCAGACCTGGCACACTCTGGCGAGTTTATATGCTGTGGGTTTGCTGACTAGTATCTAGCCTCTTCGTCTTGTGTCTTGTTAGTGGTCATGGCTCTACCTTACGTATGTACCAGGTACCTTTATGTGCCTGGTCCACAGTATGGGTGGCCATCTAACGAGTTCTGTATTGCTGACGTACATATTGAGACAGTCCTACACTAAGTTCAGCAAAATCAGTATGAAATCGGCAGTTCCCTGCCTCTTTATTGTGGGGTGACTTACAGGCGATGACTAAACACAATTCACACAAGAAAGAGCTGACTGCGGTTAAACTGAATACGTGTTTTATTCTATCCAGGATAAAACATGGAGACCCATACTCCCCTATTGTAATCAAGGCACTCATTAACTCTCAGAAGGTAAGCAAAGACAAGAGACAGGGCCTGTCTGCTTGAAGAGCCTTGCCTGAAGAGTGCGCTATGGGAGCAAAAGAGCAACAAATCAGTTAATTGTGATAACTAAACCATAACTGAAGCTGGGGGTGTCCTGAAGGGACTTAAGGGGAGTTATGGGGTGTAAGTTTGATGGCAAGTGTACGGAGTAGAGGAGGGGGGACTGCTCTTCTGGGGATGCAGCGTATGCTGAAGAGAAGAAGTTTGGTGTTGGTAGCATAAGATCAATTGTTGGTCTCTCATGAGGAGAGCGGACGAGAGTAGACTGAGCAGAGGGCTCCAGGGCACGAGGTGGTGGAGCGAGCTGCTGGAATCCAACTGCCATTCTGCAGCAGAGCAGTGACATATTCCCCTGAGCTAGGAGTCGTCTCAGGTGCCTTCGGGCTTTGGGTAGCCTTAACGGGGGTGGCTCCTCCCTCGTAGGCGAGCAGTACTCTGCTGCCATCTCTCAGGGCGACTGGTAACAGTCCTTGTGTGGGTTGCATTGGCTGCACAAGCTCTGGCACAACTTCACTGGTGTAGTTTACTGGTATTTTCCCATTTCACAGGGATTTTATTTAAGGCGGGGGCGACTTTATATTTTCTTTCTTCGGGTGCATTACGATCTCCAGGTATCCACCTTGTTATGGGAGACATAATGTTGGCTTGGGTAGCTGCCATTCAGACTTATCACTTGTAGGGCAGGTGGTGCACACGTGATGCATAGTTTCAGCAAAAAAATTAATGGTATATCCAGGAGTCATACGTCAAGATGTAAGAAATAATTACAATGGAAATAAGTAGAGGACTGACTATTGCACATGATTAAATACCTGAGAAATCTGGACAACTTGTGTCTGGTAACTGAATTTAATCACCCTACTACTTGCAGGTGAGGAAACCTTTCACAATTGCTCAAATGGAGCCAACAAAAGCTATAAAGGGGGTGAATTGTATTTACATAACACACAATATGCACACAATAATAAAATCTCTGATATAGGTTCTCAGGCGATGGTCCTTAGCTTTAACATAAGTTTGTGAGGGACTTTCAAGTAAAGGTGAGTGTGGATTCACACTGCAAGTGTCCTGAACAAGCTCTGGTAGATATGTAAGCTTTTTAATGGCACTAAAAACTCCACAATACGAGACTCATTAAAACAGTTACTGCTAGTTTAATAACCCTCCGAAATCTGAAATTTGCTCGCAGTGTGTATGAAAAATGGTCACCATCATCCACTTTTAGGTACAAATCTAATTTTTTTTTTTTTCACATTGAGAATAGGATAACTTCGGAACAAATTTTTATCAATATCAAAAATGGTGCAGCTTCCATTAATTTTTTTATTTGATGATTTCATATGGAATGGCCCTTCTAGAATCATGTGAATTTGCTGAATATGAAGTACTGTAGTTTAAACTAGTATGTTATTAATACTGGATTTTTTGTTAATAAACAAAGTTACCCAAAAGTGTCAATGTTGGTCCTGTCAGGTGTGTATTAGTTAGGTTTCAGTAATCATGCACTACTATGCAGTGCTGGTACCAGATTCATTCCATTCCATCCCTTATCTCCACAGACAGGCATTATGTGGAGGGTATGACACACACACACACACACACTTAGCATAAAAAGGCAAGACGATAAAGAGGCAAGAGGATAAAGAGGCAAGAGGATAAAAAGGCAAGAGGATAAAAAGGCCAGATGTTTTACATGTGCGAAGCAGTGTACATACATTGACCCTTATTCTCTATTCTCCTGACCCTGCTAGGATAGGTGCATGCATAGTCGACCAATGAAGATTGTTGACTGCCCCCATCCCCCCTAATCCCAGACAAAACCAGGTGCCATACTTAACTTTTAGCTGGCAAAATAAATTTATTTCTATGAAAAGCATAGTCATATTGGGCCATGAAGCCCAAATCAAAGTACTGAGAATTGTGAAAATATTTATATGGATAAATATTATTAAAAATCTGCAAGACCTCTAAAATCAAACTTTATTATAATACCTGCTTGCAGCTCTAGTTCGACTCAAAATTTTGACCAGGCTTTAAAAATTTTGTCAACAGCAGGTCATAAGGCTAGCAACAGACGAGATTGTTTTACTTCTTACAAAATAAAATTTATCTATTATTTATAACACGTAAATATTTTTAATTTTAACTATTTCAGTTATTAAAATTATTCCACATAACTGCAAATACGAACCCAGATTACCAACAAAAACAAGTATCTTTATTGTAAAACTTGCTTTTTTTGTATGTAAAGAACAAGATTGTCCTCAGGCTTGAAACTTGNTTACGTATGTACCAGGTACCTTTATGTGCCTGGTCCACAGTATGGGTGGCCATCTAACGAGTTCTGTATTGCTGATGTACATATTGAGACAGTCCTACACTAAGTTCAGCAAAATCAGTATGAAATCGGCGGTTCCCTGCCTCTTTATTGTGGGGTGACTTACAGGCAATGACTAAACACAATTCACACAAGAAAGAGCTGACTGCGGTTAAACTGAATAAGTGTTTTATTCTATCCAGGATAAAACATGGAGACCCATACTCCCCTATTGTAATCAAGGCACTCATTAACTCTCAGAAGGTAAGCAAAGACAAGAGACAGAGCCTGTCTGCTTGAAGAGCCTTGCCTGAAGAGTGTGCTATGGGAGCAAAAGAGCAACAAATCAGTTAATTGTGATAACAACTAAACCATAACTGAAGCTGGGGGTGTCCTGAAGGGACTTAAGGGGAGTTATGGGGTGTAAGTTTGATGGCAAGTGTACGGAGTAGAGGAGGGGGGACTGCTCTTCTGGGGATGCAGCGTATGCTGAAGAGAAGAAGTTTGGTGTTGGTAGCATAAGATCAATTGTTGGTCTCTCATGAGGAGAGCGGACGAGAGTAGACTGAGCAGAGGGCTCCAGGGCACGAGGTGGTGGAGCAAGCTGCTGGAATCCAACTGCCATTCTGCAGCAGAGCAGTGACATATTCCCCTGAGCTAGGGGTCGTCTCAGGTGCCTTCGGGCTTTGGGTAGCCTTAACGGGGGTGGCTCCTCCCTCGTAGGCGAGCAGTACTCTGCTGCCATCTCTCAGGGCGACTGGTAACAGTCCTTGTGTGGGTTGCATTGGCTGCACAAGCTCTGGCACAACTTCACTGGTGTAGTTTACTGGTATTTTCCCATTTCACAGGGATTTTATTTAAGGCGGGGGCGACTTTATATTTTCTTTCTTCGGGTGCATTACGATCTCCAGGTATCCACCTTGTTATGGGAGACATAATGTTGGCTTGGGTAGCTGCCATTCAGACTTATCACTTGTAGGGCAGGTGGTGCACACGTGATGCATAGTTTCAGCAAAAAAATTAATGGTATATCCAGGAGTCATACGTCAAGATGTAAGAAATAATTACAATGGAAATAAGTAGAGGACTGACTATTGCACATGATTAAATACCTGAGAAATCTGGACAACTTGTGTCTGGTAACTGAATTTAATCACCCTACTACTTGCAGGTGAGGAAACCTTTCACAATTGCTCAAATGGAGCCAACAAAAGCTATAAAGGGGGTGAATTGTATTTACATAACACACAATATGCACACAATAATAAAATCTCTGATATAGGTTCTCAGGCGATGGTCCTTAGCTTTAACATAAGTTTGTGAGGGACTTTCAAGTAAAGGTGAGTGTGGATTCACACTGCAAGTGTCCTGAACAAGCTCTGGTAGATATGTAAGCTTTTTAATGGCACTAAAAACTCCACAATACGAGACTCATTAAAACAGTTACTGCTAGTTTAATAACCCTCCGAAATCTGAAATTTGCTCGCAGTGTGTATGAAAAATGGTCACCATCATCCACTTTTAGGTACAAATCTAATTTTTTTTTTTTTCACATTGAGAATAGGATAACTTCGGAACAAATTTTTATCAATATCAAAAATGGTGCAGCTTCCATTAATTTTTTTATTTGATGATTTCATATGGAATGGCCCTTCTAGAATCATGTGAATTTGCTGAATATGAAGTACTGTAGTTTAAACTAGTATGTTATTAATACTGGATTTTTTGTTAATAAACAAAGTTACCCAAAAGTGTCAATGTTGGTCCTGTCAGGTGTGTATTAGTTAGGTTTCAGTAATCATGCACTACTATGCAGTGCTGGTACCAGATTCATTCCATTCCATCCCTTATCTCCACAGACAGGCATTATGTGGAGGGTATGACACACACACACACACACACTTAGCATAAAAAGGCAAGACGATAAAGAGGCAAGAGGATAAAGAGGCAAGAGGATAAAAAGGCAAGAGGATAAAAAGGCCAGATGTTTTACATGTGCGAAGCAGTGTACATACATTGACCCTTATTCTCTATTCTCCTGACCCTGCTAGGATAGGTGCATGCATAGTCGACCAATGAAGATTGTTGACTGCCCCCATCCCCCCTAATCCCAGACAAAACCAGGTGCCATACTTAACTTTTAGCTGGCAAAATAAATTTATTTCTATGAAAAGCATAGTCATATTGGGCCATGAAGCCCAAATCAAAGTACTGAGAATTGTGAAAATATTTATATGGATAAATATTATTAAAAATCTGCAAGACCTCTAAAATCAAACTTTATTATAATACCTGCATGCAGCTCTAGTTCGACTCAAAATTTTGACCAGGCTTTAAAAATTTTGTCAACAGCAGGTCATAAGGCTAGCAACAGACGAGATTGTTTTACTTCTTACAAAATAAAATTTATCTATTATTTATAACACGTAAATATTTTTAATTTTAACTAGTTCAGTTATTAAAATTATTCCACATAACTGCAAATACGAACCCAGATTACCAACAAAAAACAAGTATCTTTATTGTAAAACTTGCTTTTTTTGTATGTAAAGAACAAGATTGTCCTCAGGCTTGAAACTTGGGAACTTTCAGTGTTCCCTAGCGCTCAGCTGAAACTAAAAAAAATCCTAGGTTTGCAGACCTCTAGTACCTATGCATACATCCTAACAATTTTTAATGCTTACCTTCTCGTTTTCTTGCCTGTGTTCACCTTCCAGTTTCTGCAACCTCTGCTGTATCTGCCTGTAGTCTACAGACAACATGGACATTTGTCGTTCCTTCTCCTGACACTGCAAGTCCGCTTTCTGCCGCGCACTTTTTTCCTCATTCAACTTTGCCTGTAAGGCTGGAAATACATGAACACACACCTGACTACATGGTATACTTGAATTCCCTATGTACTAAAGTTAATTTCAGACTAATTCCATAATTAACTAAGGGAAAATTTAGATACTAACCTCGAAAAATACAATCCATTCGCCCTGATGCAAGAGACAAAAAAAAATTCAGTCAGTTCTACTTTGTTGCTTTTTTTTTCAACATTACTGATCAATAGAGACAAGACAAACAGCAAAAAAACCAGTAACTATGAACTGTTTCCAGAAAATAATTTCCTGTTAAAAAACCAAATAAAATTTTACCATACGGTATAGTTTTATCACATAATGTAAAAAATTCAACTGCCTGCCACTGGTTTTCGGAAATTTAAAATGTTTATCAATTGCATACTACATACTATTAATTACATTTAAACTCACTTTTTTCTGACCCTGCTGGAGAATTTCACAAAAAGGCATACTTTATGTATAAGTAGTTTTACAAGTGATACAACTATATGTATGTAGCCAAGGTAAACCTAAGCACAGAATGTTCTGGTAGTGAAAAGTGCAAAATAAAATATTTAAAAAATCTGGATTATACTCGAGAATATAGTCTTTAAAATCATGTTCAAAAGTTTTAATTACCACTAACCAATGGAATAAAAATTCACATTAGAAACTTCAAAGTCTGGGCAATAAAAATACTTGAAAATCCAAATTGTGGCATTGAATCTGTACTAATTGTATTTATCATACGGCATTAAGATGCTTCCTCCCATTAATTCATTTTTTTATGTACTTACTATGGACAAGTTTTATGCAGGTGTGCATATTAATTAAAGTAAAATATTCACCATACTAATAAAAATAAAAGCCATTAAAACCCAAATATTTGCATACAGGAAAGCTTGCCTTTACTAATTAGAAAGGTAATTAACAGTTGCATAATACAAAGGAAATATGAATATCGATAAAGATGATGTATTCCACTCTACTGTACTTTAAAAATAAAAGCACACACAACAATTATTTTACTGCATCACATGCCAAAATTTTGCTCAAATATGAATAAATAATTTTTTATTTTACTACTTTGTTTTCTTACTTAACCACCCATTAGTTTCCTTCCTAAACACTAACTAAACTTTATTTTAAGCTTGTTGGATACCACAAATATCTTGCATTTCAAAAATTCATGAGCCAGATATTCCTCACACCTAAAATCAAATCATGTGCTTAAATATAGAGTAAATGAAACTATATAAAGTGCAAATTTTGGAAATGGACGTGTACTTATTAGAAAATCTACAGTGGAAACCCCCTAATACAACACCCCTCCGATAGTTTCCAGTAAGGTGATATTTAGAGATGGTTGTAATGGAGGTTTTGGGAAATATCGAATTGACATCACTGATCCCTACATGTCAAAACAAAATGTGCAATTTTCCTGCATGATGTCTGTATTCAGACAGCTATGGCATGAAAATGATAAGTTTATAAAATTAAATAGATGTATTTTAATAGACAATAATACCCAAGAGGCATATACTTCCCCACTCCATATCTTTCAAAATATTGGGCACATTGAGTGTCACAAGGTTTTACCAAGCATTTTAAGTTTGTGTCCAATTGTCTATGGCGTAAAATCAACACAATTTTTGCATGGAATATTAACTTCTTTTGAATATATATATATATATATATAAGATGTGTACTTGACCTTGACACACCATGAGCAACATCTATATCACGCTCTAACATCACAACAACCATTGCTACCTCCCAAGAAGAGTTAGGCTGTACACCCCACAGGCACCCTCTCACTGATTCCCAGGGATTGCCACATGGGTTGGCTACTGCCGCCACCTCAATGGCAACCAGCATCACACCCCAGCGCACTCCCACCTCTCCGGCCGCTGACATTAGAGAGGAATGTAGGCCAATGCTCAGCCATCTTCGCTGCTCTCTTTCCACCACTCCCTGGGTTCCCCTGATTGCCCTGAGACTAGGGAATAAATAGGACCCTCTGTCCTTAGTTTGGGGCTAACTCTTATAGCTCTTGTGCAAGACGTCGCTCTGCCTGGACTTGCACCGAAACCTTCAACGTCTGCTTAGCTACACTTTACATCACCATTCTCAGTAGCACCTTGCTATTCCTTGCACTCTAGTCAGAGTACCGAAAATCTGGGGTTACTATTGCCTCACATGCAACCACATCTTCAGAGACTGTTCCAAACCCTTTGTTGGCAACTTAGGTTAGACCCTTGATGCCAGATGACGTGTTGATAGTGCACTGGCTCAGTATCCCTCTAGAGATTAGTGAAACAGTTTAATGAAGTCTTTAAGGGCCGTATGGGCCAATGGATTTGAACCCTGGAGGCATCTGACCCTGACTCACTAAAGCGTGTATCTGTGGCACTGTGAAATATGTTATCCCTTTTCTGGCCTGCCCGGTGATGGGGCATAGTAATAGCTGTGGGTACACAGCTATGCAGTCAAAAATGTAACTTTTAGGGAATAAAATCAAAGATCAAAGAATTATTTTAGTGGATTCAGTGGGTGTCCTGTAAGCACAGGCACAATTGTAGATTTAAGTAACGTAGCAGCGTGGCAGAGGACAGGTTCTGGCATGGCCCAACCAAGAAGGAACCGACTTCCTGGGGCCGATGCCTTGCAGGGTGACCCCAGCTGGAGTTTTAACAATCTAGTGGTGTCTCTAGCGACAACCTGCTGAAAGGTGCACCTCACAATTGATTGTGCTTACTTGTGGAGAGGGCTATCTAATCCTCCTCCGAAAGGTTGAGTATGCAGCATGACCAGCTACAGTACTCAACTTCCCCTTTGGTGTCTCAGCATTCCACACCCAAGGCCTTTATGGCTCTCACTAAGCAGCACAAACAGCTTGTAGACAGAGTCATGGTGACCCAGTATGTTCTCAAGTCTCGGGAGCCTCAGAGAGGTTCAATGGGGACGTGGTTAGATTCTCTAACGCAATGGTCTGTGTGCACCTTTAGGTAATTTCGCGGACTTGCCCACAGAAGGCAAAGCAAGTAGGGAAGGTGTAAAGAAAAGAGAATGACCAGACCACAAAGAGGTAACGGGCAGTTGTTTTATTCTGTCTTTAGGATTTTACAAAAATTGTATCTCAGACCTGTGCCTGCTAATGTCTGATGGATAAGAGACAAAGTTTGCAGCTGGAGTCTGACCTCCAGCTCTCTGCTGCCAACTGCCTCTTCTGAAGGGTGTGCAAGGATAAAGAAAATAGTAACACTGAATGCAAGCTGAAATTTGAATGTCTCGCACACACTCAATCAACTGAGAGCATGCAGAATGGTTATCGATCAGGCAGTGAGTGTACAGCATGCAAGGCGGGTAAGGGAAAGTGTCAGCAGCGGGAGTGAAATAATCTACCCCTCCCCTCCCAAACTGATCAGAACCCAGAGGGAGGGCCCAAGGACACCTTACTGGTTCCTAGGCAACTAGTTCCCATCACGCCAGTCATGTGAAGGGAGGAAATTAGCTCCGCAACATATAACCAAGAACTTGCCCAATACAGGCCGCACATCTACATGGCCGTAGACTTGTTAAGGTGAGCAGTGATTCCAACCGAGATGATTTTCAGCTAGTTTTAGCGGAATTAAATGCTGTTCAGTGGAGAATTACTTATGGTTGGCAGCAGAATTTGGCCGATTTTAAAAAAGGTACAAGATAAAACTGCAGAGCTATTGTCCACTTTACCATGTTCCAAAATTATTATATTTTATATTTTTACACATTATTATTCTTGAGAGAAAGGGAGAGGATAGAGAGAAAGGGAGAGGATAGAGAGAAAGGGAGAGGATAGAGAGAAAGGGAGAGGATAGAGAGAAAGGGAGAAATTCCGAAGAGGGAGAGCAGTTGGGAGGGACTGGGGTTTACAGTCTTTCATGAGAAAGCATTGATTTGCCATTCTTAAAATTATTTTTGACTGCATATGGTTTTGATGTAGCAGTGGAAATTTTGCTCCTATGAGAATAAAATTAAAATTATTATAACATAAAAAATTTTATAACTTTAAAAATTTTAACTTCATGGGAAGAATAAAACATGCTGTAATGTGTTGCTGTTCGTACAGATGTTGAGTTAAACACACACTATGCATAGCTAAACATATCCAGCAAATTTGTGTAAAAAAAAATGTTATTCTCACTACAAATCAAAGTTGAAAGGGCTATTTTTAGGCCACATACATTAAAAACATACTAATTAATGTCTCAAAACATTTGCGGAACACACAAACTTAATCGTAACTTTGTTTAACATATTACAATCTTTGGATGATTACTTCATTCTGAAATTACATGTGTGTCACTGGTACCAAATATTTAATAGCAGAATCATTCACGTGTTTCCACTTTCTGAACGTAAATTATAATTGCTTTGTTTGAAGACTGGAAAATTGTGGATCAAGCTATTTTAAGAAGCAGTTTATACATGCCGAAATTACATTTCAGTCACTGAAGAAGCTGCACTAAAATGGCACAAGTACACTTAAAGGAAACAAATACAAAAATAACCGTCTATAAAATATTTCTAAAGCATAATAACCAAGCACATTTAGCATATTTATTACATCATATGGTGCCATTGATTCTAAGCCACACTTAGGTTTTTAGGGAAATTCTAGGACAAAATTTGTACACAGTGAACTCTCATTTCAAACATGCATGTACCAATAAACTGCATCCACAGTAAATTTTTAGTGGTCCCAACAAAACTCATATGAATAATGATAAAGTTACCAGCTGTTATAGTTTATAGGATGTTGTGACGATAGAAGTATATTTCGGTCCTGCCACCTAGATAGTTTAAGCTTGTTGTTTATGCAAACTTCTATTAACTGGATGTGAAATAAGTCCTGTGCGCTGCCGTTTATCACTGCTCTGCAGTGAGTTCTCACACCAACACGTATGTGGCACAGTGCAAGTCTTGCTTGCTACCTCTCCTTACATATCTGACTAGAAGGGAAGTGGTTACCAAGCAACCAGTGTGGCAACATAGCATCCTCTCTTTCACCCCTCTCCAACTCTTTCTGACAGAGCCTTTCTTCCTCCCCTTGCACAGCTTCGAGAGGGCAAAAAGTTCTCTAGCAAAAGAAAAAGCAAGTCTTCACTCTACAGCTATATCTTGCACACCTGCCGCAGTGCAAGTGCGCCTGGTGACCATATAAATTTTATCAAGGTTTTCCTATTTTATCAAGGTTTTCGAATTTTATCAAGGTTTGCAGTCATTCAAAATAGTTGCACCTATCATCCCTTCTATTTCAAAGCAAATGGTTTTGCCTGAAAATGTCACTCAATTCATTTTAACAAGGAATAATTAAAGGTACTTTTTTTCCAGTACAGTTAGGCGTTTAATTGAATCTGGCGTAAAATCAACTATCTTAAAAGGAAATATTAATTTAACTCAATGGACAGCATCTTCGCGAATAAAATTATATGTCTAGAAGCATATACTTTTCCTTCCCTTGTCGCCAAGAATTGTTTGAACACCGGGCAACTTATTACCAAGCGTATAGTTCATTTTCAGTAACTTCCTGCAGATAAATCTAAGGATTTACGATGCTTTATTTCAATAGACATGCCTCTTTTGAATAAACTGATATCCTGCAAGTGCCTATTCAGACACTTTTGTCTAATAATGGGTAAGCACCGATCCTGAGTGCAGCATAACTTGGGAGAGAGAAAATCAGAGGACGTGGTTTTGAATGATTTATTATTAAACAAACAAGATAAATTTTAATCGCCTTATTCATTCATTCTGTACCAAAATTAGTTTTTCTGCAATGAAATAAAATCAATTACTTTACAAGACAGACATTTACCACACGTGCAAGGTGTCGCCAACATGAAACTGAGGGGAGGAGTACATTGTTTCACTACTCCCGCTGTTTCCTCTTCGCAGACATGCCTGCCGTGATCACACTGCTCAATTGATAATCTCTAGGCGTTCTCACCTGATCAAGTGCGCATGGAACATTACAAAATTGCATTGCATTCAGCGTCATATTTTCAGAGGGTTTGAAAAGATTTAGGTCTGCTTGCATTTGGTGTCAGATTACAATCAATTACCGTATTCACCCAAAAATAAGACGACCCTGAATTTAAGACTACCCCCATATTATAAGAGCATGTTTCAAGAAAAATAATTTACTCACAATTTTAATTTTCTTGCTTAGAAAGTTGCTGCATGGAATAACAAAAAAAAAAAAAAAAACTTAATTACTTTTATTTTTTGGCTGATATCAATGCATAAAATTAAAATCCCAAATAACAGATTGATGTTATAAAAATTAAATACAAACATCTTTTATAGTGTACATTTATAAGACACTAAAAAAAAATACTGTATATGGCATATTATTTTAACTTTTCTTTCAGAAAATATTTTCAGATTACTGTTTACAAACTTTTGTTTTGTTTAATGTGTTGGGAAAAAAAACATGAACATAGACAAATACAATATGAACGTAAATACTTACACTTAAAAGAAATATGTACAGATAGTGCCACCCTTATGGAACCAAAACCATGCATCATTTTCTGCAGGTCATTGGTAGTTTGGAACACGGCCGTGGTATGAAAGTGTAAAAAGTGCACACTACTTTTATTCCATGATATCTACAAGTTTCATATTTTGAATTACAAATGGCCACCATTATTTACATAACAGCAATAGGTTAATGCTATAACTACAATGAAAATAGGAAAGTTTAGATATAACTGAATTATATTTAGCATTTATATGAACTCTCTCTGAGCGAGAGCGCGTGCACGCGTGCGTGTGTGTGTGTGTGTGTGTGTGTGTAATACATTGGAGAGCCAAAAATACTGGTATAGGTGTGCGTATGCAAATAACAGAGGTATGGAACCAATCCGAGTAACGCGAGGCGGTCTGCAGCGCCTACATAAGACAAGCGCCTGGCAAAGTTGCTAGATCGGTTACTGCTGCTACAATGGCAGGTTATTAAGATTTAAACGAGTTTGAACGTGGTGTTACAGTCTGTGCACGAGACGGGAAATAGCATCTCCGAGGTAGCGATAAAATTTGGATTTTCGTGTAGGACCATTTAAAGAGTGTACCGTGAATATCGGGAATTTGGTAAAACCTCAAATCTTCGACATTGCTGTGGCCGCAAAAAGATCGTGAACGAACGGGACAAACGACGACTGGCAAATTGGCTGGGGCATGCTGGGGCATCAACAAGTGCCAGCATGCAAACTATTCAACGGACCATCATTGACATCTGCTTTTGGATTGGAAGGCCCACTCGTGTACCGTTGTTGACTGCACGACACAAAGCTTTACACCTCGCCTGGGCCCGCCAACACCGCC